>PVLC010009148.1:25905-55461 GCA_004027655.1 Graphiurus murinus | reverse complement strand
AGAGAGGGGTTATTGGAAGTCTGTAGGAAAAGCACTATTTGGAAAGACGACCTCAGCACTGTGTTTGTTATCGTGTGTGTAAAACCTTTGATCCCAGAAAAGAGAGAGAGATAATAAAAGAGGTTCGAACCAGTAGCTTTTAGCCGGCGTCTTTTATTGGGGCCTCATGGCTGAGGGTTCAGCCTGGGGCGCCCGATAAGCACCAGTTAGAAAGGAACTGTTAGGGGAAACAGATGAAGGATTCTTGGTTTATTCAAAGGGAGCTGGGGAAGATTCCTGAAGGAGAAGATGTTATCAGCTGATTGCCAAAAGTATTATATATTGCCTTGCTGAAATTCCTACTGCACTTCCAGGGAATATATGACTGTGAATTTAACTGTTGTACAATTTCCCTGCATGTATGCAACTTTTTCAATTTAATCTCAGTTTTATCCTTTGTACTTCAAGTGTTAACTTGCTGCAATACTTAATATCTACCTGAGCAAATGGCACAAAAGAAACTATTTATTTAGAACTTTCACTTGTTTTCAGAACTTCCATAATCACAACCTCACCCTTCACCTACTCATCTGTGTGTTTTGTTTTGTGCAGCTGTACAAAGGGCTTCACATAGCATCAGGAAAGATCTAGTCACTGTGCCTTCAGAGGGTTCACAGTCAAAGAGAATGACCAGGAATGAGCATGGTCATTTAAGAGACAGGCGAGTGGAGCAAAGGATGGGTTGGGGATATGTACAAATCCTGAGGAAACTCGGTGTGCTAGAGCAGAAAGAGAACATGCACAACGTGGTGTACAGAATGGCAGGAAGCACTGGGGTGGGGCTATTATTGTGAGAGCACATCATCAGCTATTTTAAGGAGCTTGAATTTGATATCTGAGGTGCTACTTTTGTATTTTAAACAGAAAGTAATACTATCAAATTTGAGTCCACTGGTTCCAGGGTGGACAAGATGGAAAAGGATGAGAGCCTGGAAACAGAAGGCGACTAGCAAAGTGGAAGTGCCCAGAGAAGAGAGTAATTCCAGACACAGGCAGGCAAGAAGGCTGGAGGTGGAAGAGGGTAAGGAATGTGGAGGGGCCAGGTAAGAGGGAGGCTCAGCTGGCCTCTTCACTGGGCCACAGGGAGGTCGCCAGTGGTCGTGGTGGAAGCAGCTTCCGTGGAGGCGCAGGAAGGATGAAGGATGCCAGGTGCCACCAGTTGTTCTCACAGCTAAAGGGAATATCACGGGTGACTCCGTACCACCAAAAAATGCGAGCAAGGAGCAGAACCAAGACTATATTTTGATTATCTGATTCTGGCCTAGTATACCTTTAAAAGTCAATACTTTTCCACAATTAGCCATTAACAACTTAGATTTAACAGTAAGCTGCAAACAACCTCTTACTTACTTTGCTGCTATCACTGCGGTGATTGGAACTCTGAACAAAGGACCTGCATTAGGGGATGCTATGTCGTAACCACATACCTTGAAAAGAGAATGGGAAGTCTCAGTATCTATCGACAAATTTGTAAAACAGGAAACAAAAAGGGATAATCCAATCACAGAATAAATTAATCAAGCCTTAAAACCAAAAGGTTCCAATCACAAGTCAACACTAGTCACTGGGTTACATAATTAATAGCAAAAAGCCCAAACAAATCTATGTATAACAAGCCTTGACTAATTGAGACTTATAGGGAAATGAGACATCAAGTCCAAAATAATTGCATTTTAGCGACTCTCAAGTGCAAACTAGCTCAAACTACTATTACAAACAACTCTGAAGGTAGAGATGTTGCTATGATACTATTCTATGTTACTTACAATTATCGGGTATTTAACAAATGCTGTGTGTGTGTGTGTGTGTGTGTGTGTGTGTGTTTGTGTTACTGGGAACTGAACCTAGGGGCATTCTATCTATGAGCTATACCCTATCCCCATTTTTAAATTTTGAAAAAGTGTCTCATTAAGTTGTTGAGGCTGGCTTCAAATCTGCGATCCTTCTGTCTTAGCCTCCCAAGTACTGGGATTATGGGCAGGCTTTTGCCACTATGCCTGGCTTTTGTGCTTTTTTTCCTACTTCTAAGTAAAAAGTTACATACAATTATCAGATGTTTTACAGATGCTTTCTTCATCTGAGTTTTACATTTACTGCAGCCCAGGTTTAGCAGATTGAAGCAATTGACAAATTAGAGGGAAGTCTAATTGTAAGGGCTTTGCTCTTCTGCTTCTTTCCCTTGCTTCCTTCACACAAGGACACAGGTTATATTCTTAGAGTACCTAGCAGCTTAAATGGATACAGCTATGCCAAAAGAGCTGTAAAACCTGGCAAGTGGAAAGGTCTAATTGTTTCTTAATAGGAAAGCAATACAATGTAAACACACTTAGGATTGTTTATTTTCAACTCTGAAACATTTTAAAGAGTAAAGAAATGAAAAGGGAAGATAGGCCAATACCTCTGTATAGTGCAATCCTTCTCTTAAGCCTCTGGGATCCACGCGTATGTTTATATGTCTACATTGATTCATGAGTTCCAAATGGCTGGGACACTGAACCCAAGATGAATTTGAAGTTAAAGCTAAATGAAGCTGAAGGGATATTTTTTCAGAGTTTTCTGGCATTGAAAAGACCAAAAATTAAAATCAGCATTTTCCCCTTTTCCTTCCATTTTAAAAAGTTCTATCTTTTGTCAAGAAAAATTTAACAATTTAGTTTGGTCATCTGTAAAATACACAAGATATGGAAATCCAAAACACAGCTTAAGTAAAACAGTCACTGAATCTTCCTTATATTTTAGTATACTTGTGAGATACTCATTCATACATTCACCAAAATATGCCTTAAAATAAGGCATGTCAGTAAATATTTTACATTACTGCATGCAGACAACAGTGCTTAACTGAAATAAAGAATGTCAAATATATAGCGATGACTTTTATTTATACCGATTTGAGCTGTAGTTTTCCTTGGCTGCTTCTAGTTCCCACTCTTGTCTGAAAGTTGTCTTATACACAAGTAGTAAACTGGGGTGGGGGGCGGGGTTTGATAGTCAAGGTGCTAACTGAATTGTCTTGCCGTGGTTCTGGAACCCCCAATTGATTGCTCTAATAAAATCCCTTAAGTCTGTTAGTTTTGAAAATAATCACACTGACAATTCACATTTTCTCTTTAGAACACGAGTCAAACAGCACTGCTCTATTTTGTACAATTCACATGAACCACAAATATGACTACTTCAGCTTATCGACAGCCTGCTACTGACCTGTGTTCTCTGGAAAGACAGGCTCAATGCCAACGCCATGATCTGAAGGTGCAGTCACCTGGACAGGATCTCGGAGGTAGATGCCACGGTTATTTCCAACGGTAACAGTAAAACCTAATCTATTAGCAAAGGATGTATTCTGAACGAGGTAGTCATAGGCTTTATCAACCTAAATAAAAGAATATAGGTAGTAAGATATAAATGGCTAGGTGAAGAAAATGTTTTATTGCAAATTACCAATTAACTTGACTTTAGTTAGAGCAAAAAATAAGCCAAAAGTCAGTTTCTATATTCACTTCTCTACACTACCCAATATTCCAACTAAGAGGGCAATTCTACATTTTTTTTTTTTTTTTGCGGTACTGGGGATTGAACTCAGGGGCATTCTACCTCCAAGCTATACCCCCAGCCCTATTTTTTATTCTTTATTTTGAAACCAAGTCTCACTAAGTTGCGGAGTGCCTCACTAGGTAGCTGAGGCTAGCCGCGAACCCGGATCCTCCGGTCTCAGCCTCCCAAATGCTGGGATTACAAGCGTGCGCCACCACGCCCGGCTAATTCTACATTTTTAGACAGAGTACCAAGTCTAATACTGCATGAACCTTTCACTGCACTCTTTCTCACTGTTCTTCTCAAGTGACCAAATGCAGCTGATGCCCCTGCATTACAACTGACCAGTTTTTACTTCTATTCTTTTGAATTCCCAATCTCTACACGTTCTCCAGATTTCTCTTAGCCCAACAAATTTGTCTTAACTGTAAGATTTGCTTTTGTATCCTTTTTGTTTACGGTTGTACTGTGGCCACAACATCTAGAATGTATACATATTAAACCAAGCTACAATAGGAAATCTTGTTCAGTAACAGCTATTGCTTTAAAGATGCCTTACAGCCAGTTTTACATATAGACAACAATACCTGAATAATACCATGTCCTTGGGCAAATACTTCTATATTGTCAGCCTTCACTGCAGTGTTTTCTAGAGCTCTTCTGACTGAATGAATTGTATAATCAACATTATTAGCTTTCAGACCTATCATAAAAATCAAAACCAAGGAAGTAGTGTTAGTGAGCTTATTGCTTAAACTTTTTTTCTCCAACCCCAGTATAATGATAGGTACCCTCTCTGGTTTTCATGTTTTGTGTTTCAACACTCATTTTTTCAAAGCTTTTCTTAAAACTGAACACTCTGACTCAAATTCTTACATTACACAAATTCTTAATTCAACAAGAATCACTGCATGTCCACCTACCGTGGACCTGCAGAGCATTAATTAAAGCTATGCAAAAGTAACATAAATGTAATATAAATATACAAGGCAGACACCTAGAGAAGGCTGAATGACATTTTTTAAGACATTTGTTCAAATACTGTGTTTGCAGGCAGTGGTTTTCAACCCCCAGGCATGTTGTACCAGGGGAACTTAGGCGAAAGGCAGCTGAGGTTTCACAGCAGACCAAGTAAATAAGAATCTTTAAGGACTGCACAAAGTAAAGTTTAAAGAATGGTTTATGGGATAATAATAAATTGAATGTATTTTCATTCAGCAAATCCATTTATGGACTCTGCTGTTAATGATTATCAAGCTCATTTTCACCTGGGGATAAATTAATGGACAGAACATGAAAAATATAATGCCCATTTGGAGTTTATATTATAAATAAGGGGAGATAAATTTTGAATAATATTTTTTAAATGTTTATATATCATGTTAGAATGTGGTAAATCCTAGGGACTTCCATTTATTAAAAGCTTTCCAGATGATTCTAGCATGCAGCCAAGTTGGGTACTACAGGTAGGTTATGGATGACACCAATTTGTTAGCCTTGTATTGACTACTGTTAGTAATAAAACATGAGTACTATATAATTTTTGTCCTCTCCAGAGCAAACACTTATGATACTGGAACTAACAAACAACATAAACATGGGAACATTATGATGCTAGAAGAGCAAATCGAGGACATGATTAATTTTATCCATGAGAATCCACAAAATGATGAAGCACCATCAGAGGAATAAGTAGAGGAGCCAGCTCTTATCGAATGCATGAGTTTGCAAGGCTAAAAAATGGCTTGAAGGACATATAGATAAAGAGTAGTATGCTCAAAGAGAGGGGCAGATCTTGAATTATTTGGTGAGAACAAACAGGACTAGAAATGAGGGCAGAGACACGGGTCCATCCTGAGAGTTCGGGCTCAATCTGACTTCTGATGTGGTACTGACAGGGATTTAAAAATAAGCGATATAAAAACTACAGGCTTTTGTTGGTATCTCTCAGCACCAGTAGAAATGAACAATGTTGGGGAGACATTGCGTAAGGAGGAGTCAGCTACCGTGGTTAGAAAAGGGGAAAATGAAGTAGGCAGGCAAGAGACGAGACTTGAATAGTGGGACATTTCTGAGGCAGGAGCTTCAGGGCAGTTATCTACCCCTGATGACACCCTATTTAATATTGCACACCACTCTAAAAATCCTTTCTACTACATTTTGCTCCCTAGGACTTACCACATTCTAACATGATATATAAACATTTAAAAAATATTATTCAAAATTTATCTCCCCTTATTTATAATATAAACTCCAAATGGGCATTATATTTTTCATGTTCTGTCCATTAATTTATCCCCAGGTGAAAATGAGCTTGATAATCATTAACAGCAGAGTCCATAAATAGATTTGCTGAATGAATATACATTCAATTTATCATTATCCCATAAACCATTCTTTAAACTTTACTTTGTGCATAGGACATTACCAACTCTATCATATGGTCTCATCATGAGAACTTCAGAAAACATAGTCTTCAATAACATAAGAGTAGTAATAAGCAGTGTCCATACCTGAAAGTATCAGGGCAATGCCTCCACACGCATTGGGGGAAGACATAGATGTCCCATTCATTAGCTGAGTCCCCCTCAGTGTCCAGTTAGGAACAGAAGCAATGGCTCCTCCTGGTGCACTGATACTCACGCCAAGGGCCCCATCAGCACTAAAGAGAAAGCCATTGAAGTCTGTTTATGATGGTGAATGTAGGAAATACATTACATAGACATTTTTAAGAAGGCCACAGGCCAAATAATTTATAGTCCAATACTAATGAATTACTTGCCATCATTACAAATAATGACAAAGATAATATTTTGGGGACTCAATGGGCAGGGGGTAACCAGTATAATTATTTCCCATTATAAAGCATTTATGTTTTCTTTATTAAGTGGACAGAAATCTCTGGATACTTTTCTGGGTTTACACATGATAGGTGTGAGGTGTATTTAGGGAGAAAAAATAAATGCTCAGACTCCTCAATAAATGTACTCCTCTCTTACATTGGAAATTTTTTACTTCATTTAAGTCTAATAAGCTTGTATAAAAGAAACATAATGTGAGCCATATATCTTATTTAAAATTTTCTGCAAGCCATATTTTATTATTTTCTTAATTTTTATTATTTCTGGTACTGGAGATTCTACCTCCAAGCTATACCTCCAGCCCTATTTTTTTTTTTTTTTTTTTTTTGTGGTACTGGGGATTGAACTCAGGCATTCTACCTCTGAGCTATGCCCCCAGTCCTATTTTTTATTCTTTATTTTGAAACCGAGTCTAAGTTGCAGAGTGCCTCTCTAGGTAGCTGAGGCTGGCCGAAAACCCAGATCCTCTAGTCTCAGCCTCCCAAGTACTAGGTTACAAGCGTGCACCACCACGCATGGCTTTAGCCCTATTTTATTTTATTTTTTGGTGGTACTGGAGATGGCAACCCAGGGGCATTCTACCTCCAAGCTACACCCCCAGCCCTATTTTATTCTTTTATTTTGAAACAGTCTAAGTTGTAAATGGTCTAACTTGCTGAGGCTGGCCACAAAGCTGTGATCCTTCTATCTCAGCCTCCCAAGTACTAGGATTACAAGCATGCATTGCCATGCCTGGCTAAGGAGCCATATTTTTAAAAAGCTAATAAGAGACTGGTGAAATTAATTTTTAAAGGTGACATATCAAAAATATTCCAACACAGAGCTTACAGAAAGTGAAATGAGTTTATATTTTTTCTATAAAGTCTTCAAAACCCTATGTACCTTTAATACTTGCAGTACATCTCAATTCAGACTAACCTCATGTGATTGGCGGCTGCCATATTGGACAGCTCAAGTCTAACAGGGCTGCCCAATTGAGGACTTTGACTAAAGCAATGTCTAATGAACTAAAGCCCTTGGAGCTCAAGATCACATCGCCATTCAACACAAGCTCTGCCCTGTGTCTCCAGGAAAGGAATGACATAATAGCAAGCTATCTCCCCATAGAGCTGCTGGACTCTCCCCACCCTCAACTCAGTGAACTACATTTATTCCTGGTTAGGGATATTAGTGCAAGTTGGTTTCACATTTTTACAGAGAGCTAAAAACAATGCACATATCTTACTACTAAACTGAGCTGGTGGCATCTCTTTTAGTAAATATCTCAAAGCAAGCATTATTAGTGTAGTATCTGTTGACTTATAAAAATCGTATCATTGAGTAACAGAGGCGCGTGAATAGTACAATCTCCCATTTATACATAGGAGAATGAGGAAAAGGTTGTTCATCAATAGGTCACCAGTACATACATATCAGATAATGAGATTTTTGATGATTTATTTTTGTTTGCACTATCTATGTATTATTTACTGATATTCACAATGAGTGCTGAGTATGTTATAACTGAAAAAAATAACTGGAGTCATGAATTTAACCATTTCCTGTTGTTTATTACTAATTTCCCTTTAGCCTGTAAAGTGGCTAATTATAAAGCATTTCTCAGTGTTTAAATCAGTGTTCTAAAAAATGAGTTTAATGAAATGTCAACAAAGTCTTAAAAACATAACTAGTGGTATTTTCTTTCTAAGACATATGTAATACATATGCAAATAATTTTATGTCGACATTATTTGAAAATGTGTCTTTAAGAGATATACCACATCTGGAGACACCTGTAAATCAAGTAGATGCTCTAATGTTCAGTGCTGATGACAATATGCTGATGGACAGTGTTTTTTAAAGAGCACCAGGGAATAGAGTCTACAAGTGATCATTAGTCCATTTTCGTACTTTATACTTCTCTAATAATTAAACCAAGTATCTGTAGCAATATTTCATGTATATTATATAGTAAACATGCAACAAAGTCTCTTAATTCTTAGAATAACTGATTTGTGAACTAAAATGTGCTTTAATTCTCATTTCTGTAGTTCATGACCTTCGGTGTTTTATTAATAATTCTTTAACGTTTTTTTGCTTTTTGATGCTGGGTATTGAACCCAGGTCCTCACACATGTTAAGTATATACAGATCTACATCCTTAGCACCTAAAATAATTCTTTAAATGTCCTATAGCAAGTGGGTGTGGTGATGCCTGTAATCTCAGTACTTGGGAGATTGAGATATAAGAATAACAGGTTTGAGACCTGTGCATGGTAACTTAAGACTTTATTTCAAAAAATAAAACATTAGGGCTGGGGATAGTATAGTTTAGAGCTAGAATATCCCTGGTTTCAATCGCTAGTAACCCCCCACAACCACCAACACACACACACACACACACACACACACACACACACACACACACACAAACACCACACACAGTTCTATGACAAATAAGATTAGCAAAGGCTGTTTTAAACATTTTCTAATAACTTTTTTAAAATAATGACTATAATACATTTAATAATTTAATATTTTTGTTAACTGAACATAAAAAATATAAACCTTTGCTAAGTTTTGATCCTTATCTGTAATCACTTATTTAGCAATGTTAGTTGGGCTGACAAGAACTGTCTACAGTGAAGGTAGAAGACGACGAAGCTTTCTGATCCAATGAGAACCACAGCCTGATTGTTTTCAATGACAGTTTTTTTTATAAACTGATGAAATAAGTTTATTTTTTTTTAAAGAAATTACTTAGAGAAGACTAGGAAGATAATCTATAACTCAGAGAATTATCAAATTTGCTCTGATCCCAACCAATTTTGTAATCTTATCTTCCAATATTCCCATCTTTTTTTAAATATTCAAACACAGCCTGCTACTAATTATTTCTTCCCAAACTGCTAAATTAGTTTAGTAAAATAATAAATTAGTTTTACACTAAAACCTGCTTATCTGGGGTTTCTGTATTCCTTCATCCAGAACTTCCCTCTCTCGACATTCTATCCATCCTTCACCAAGGTTCAAGTGAGGACTCCATTCTTGTGGTTCCATCACCGTACAGGAGCACCGTAAAGGAGCACCCGCACCACTCACTGTTCATGCATGCCCTACCCCTGGAGCCATTAAGATATGTGCGATCCAAACTTAGTCTATTCTTCTTACTTAACTCAAAAGAGGTAAAAGAATGAATTAAAATAGGCTTTATTTTTCAGAGGGACTGTAAAAATTAGGACTTAACAATCTTTTTGAGAAAGATAACCAGTTCCTGGAATTAGACAAATAGTTCAGAGGGTGACAGAACCAAAACAGATGAACACCACTTGCAATCAGAACTTGCTAACTAATGGATCATACCGTGCGGTTCAAAGTAGAACACAGCTTCAAAAACATGAACACAAGTAAGCAGGCTCTGTAGTTGAAAAGCCTTACAAAAGCTTAGGGATTTGGTTTCCCTCAAGTCCAAATACCAATGTATTTACAACAAGGCCATCACTACTTATCTAAAACCCTGCCCTTCCCGACCATGCAAAGTTTTAATGAATTACACATAATGGTCCCTGTACTACTTGTACCTACCTTGGGCCTCTAGAAGACCATGTGTATTGATTGGCAGGTAATTTCTCTCTCAGTGAATACTCAGCAACCATCATATCAGGAGAAACATAAGCACCAACACCTGTGGGATAGATTCTATTATTAATTTTTAAAAAATGACCTAGTAGATCCTAATTTTCCCAGTGAAACCCACCGTTCACATGGGTAAACTGCTTAATACCTATGTCAGTTCTCACTCTGGTTAGACAGACATGAAAATTGAGTAAGAAACAAGGGATGTTTACTATGCCTTAGACATTGTACTAAGTATGGTGCTTTTAGACATAAAAATAACTTCTTGCATTATTATGTAGATTTCATATAATAATATACTAAAAAAGTGTGCACCTGTGCTTATTCTAGCGTTAAGTTATACTAATACTAATTCTAGATAAGCTGGTTCCCCTTCTACAATGTTTCCTGAGGACACATTCATGGTCTACAGCACCTTGTATGCAGGAGACACAATTAACATTTGATTCACTGTGGTTTTCTCTTTGCTTCTTTTTAAACAAATTTGTCTCTAAACCAGGAAACTGACCTATCACACTTGATGTAGTTCCGCCTGGACAGCCGACTGTAGAAAGGCATGGCCCATTATTTCCAGCACTGGAAACATAAATTATGTTATGCTTCCAGACGGCTTCATTAATTACTTCACAAATTCTCCTGAAAAAGAGAAAATTCCTCTGAATTAATAAAACTGTACTTTCTAAAATCAAAATCAAAACACCAAATTACAATATGGGTTCCAATTTGTGTAACTAAAACAGTAGCTATAAATGAGGGGGTATGCATTAGAACATTTGGTGGACTTTCTCAAACTGTAAATGCTCAGCCTCTATTCCCACAGTGGATAGACACAGTACCAAATCTTTTTTTTTTTTGCAGTACTGGGGATGGAACCCAGGGGCATTCTACCTCCAAGCTACACCCCCAGCCCCATTTTTTTATACTTTATTTTGAAGCAGGGCGTCCCTAAGTAGCTGAGGCTGGCTGTGAATCTGGATCCTCTGGTCTCAGCCTCCCAAGTACTGGGATTACAAGCGTGCGCCACCACGCCCAGCTCCAAATCTTATTTAAATATATAGTTACACAAATGTCCGCAAGTTTACTTTTGGTGGAACATGATACAGCTATTCCAAGTGGAACACCCTAGTCAGATTTTAGCATAAGGAAAGAGTTATGAGGCCAGATTAAATGTGGGGAAAATTGCTAAATGCACAACTTTATGCAGAAAAATATAAAGTGACTGGGCAGTGGAACAGTACATGGTTTTGTTTCCATCACCTACTTAAGGTACTTAGAAAATACTCAAGGGATCCCTACAAATCATTTGACTAAAGGAGTCAGTCTATTTAGTGGCAAAGGTAAAGGGGAAAGAACTTGGGATTTCTAGATGTAAGAAATCTGATCAGAGATTAACAGCAAAAAAAAAAAAAAAAAAAGTGTTAATTAAAGATGAAGTCAAACCATGAAGAAGAAATGGAGTTAGGGATAGGGTGAGATGGTTGTTCAAGGTCCTCAATGTGAATAAATACTTGGGAAAGAAGACTTTAAAAGAATAAATGTCAAAGGAGAGAAGACTATACGCTTAGGTGAAGAAGAGAATGAAGCAAGAGGAGAAGGGGAAGACTGCACCAAAGAATGCAATGACTCAGGAGGCCAGAGTGCAGTTAAAGGGCAGTAAAATAACATCTCACAAGAAACCCCAGGGCCAGTTATTTGAAAAAATGTATTTGTTAACAGCAAACCACAGAGTCTAGCTTGGTAAAATTTCCATTGATAGGATTGAAAAAAAAGGTAGAGTAACATCAGGTCAAGGCCACAGCACTGGTTTGGGAGTGGACGCAGAGGTGCCAGGCACTGAGATGCGCCGAGGGGAGGGAACTGAACAAGCGGAGACAGTGAACACACACCGCCAACAGCAAGCTCCACAGACTAGCTGCAGGGGCGCCGCCGGGACCAGCAGGCTTTAGCAAGTCTGAGGGTCTGTCGGTTAAGTACCATGGAGGAAGGAGAGTGGGTGCCTGTGGAACGAGTAATGACAGTGACGGACAGCCAGGGGACCTACACTGGCTGGCCAGGGAAGCGAGGATGCAGGGGAGCCAGTGGTGCAAGATCAGAGGGACCGGTGACCGGGTTAAAAGTCTCAGAAGAACCAGTAGGAGGCTACCCCAGTCACCGGGGAAGGCTTGGAATGGAGACTGCAAGCAGGGAGCGATGACTGGCTTTGACAGCAAATATGACATGGCAGTGGTGCGGGGGCAGGGGCTGAGGTCTAAGACACACAGAGTTATCATCTAACCACCATGACTGTTCATTTACTTGACACATTTAATGCTCCTCACCAGCTAAGGTTCTATAGCTAACAACTGTCAAAGAATACTCACCCAGAATTTGGCCAGTGAGTTGCTTCTCCGTAGCTATAGTTGACAAGGTCACACTTATGATTTATAACTTCTATCATCTATTAAAAAGATTAAGAGTCTAGGTTAGGCAGCAATGTATAGAAAGAGATTAGCCAGTAAAATAAAGGCATTTAATCCTATGTTTTCTTGGCCAATCATACTCTAATTTTTAAGTTACTTCCAGGCATATGGTAAAAGATAAATACAAAAAGGCAGGAGGAGCAAACACCAAGAAAGTAAATAGTCTATAAAAATAAATCCAGTATTTCTAGAATAGAATGGGATTAGAGGAAGAGAGAGGTAGAGGCAAAAGAATCATCCTTACTAGATTATAAAATCACTTAAGTTACATGTTAAAATGAAGTGTACAATACTAGTTAAGATTTTAAATTCTTTTTAGGCTAATGGAGCAAGCTAGCTAAGATGATCTTTTCTAAAAAAGCATCTCAAAGTTGCTTGCTAGGGACTTTATTAGAAATGAATATAAAATAAGTTTTTTTTTCCACAAAGGTCTTAAGTCCGAAAACTTTTTCCTGATAATTTTCATTAAAAAGAATTTAAAATAAATTAATAAGCATTTTTGCTTTTTTCAACAAAGTCCTACACACCAAATAGAGTTCAATGTATTCTTAATAAAGCAGGGGTACTCTATAAAACCAAAAAATAGTCAAGATAATCTAAATCAAATCAATAATCTAAATCACAAATTCCCAAGCACTCACAGCTCTTATGAGGCCTGTGCCAGTTTCCATCGTGCTTAACCTCGTATCACCAATCTTTATTGAAAGAATTTGAGCACCAGGAGCTACTCCATTGCGTTCAGGTTCTTCTGGAAAATGTCCAGCAGCGATACTAGCTACATGTGTACCATGAGCTCCTAGAGGCAAACAAAGAATATTCTCACATATGAAAATTTTAACCATTCAATTTTCATAATACCAACCATGATAAAAATAATCAAATAAAAATATACCCTGATCAGCCGGGCGTGGTGGCGCACGCTTGTAATCCCAGCATTCGGGAGGCTGAGACCGGAGGATCCGGGTTCGCGGCCAGCCTCAGCTACCTAGTGAGGCACTCCACAACTTAGTGAGACCCGGTTTCAAAATAAAGAATAAAAAATAGGGCTGGGGTATAGCTCGGAGGTAGAATGCCCCTGAGTTCAATCCCCAGTACCGCAAAAAAAAAAAAAAAAAAAAAAAAAAAAAAAAAAAAAAAAAAAAAAAAAAAAAAAAAAAAAATACCCTGATCTATATCCTTAATGATATATTATCTTAAGTCTTACCACAATTCACAAAAGATAAAACTTCTTGAATTAGATATACTTTTATGCCATTTCAGATTCTATTCTAATCACCTCACCCTCACAAACGAAAATATTTGCAATACACACAACTGATAAATAGCCTGTATCCAGAATATATAATCTTTCAAATCAATAAAAGATGACTCCTCCACTCCTATCCTTCAATAGGTAAAACATTTCAAAAAGCATTTCATAAAAGAGGATATCCAAATGGCAAATAAACAGGAAAAGATGTTCATCAGTCGTTTGGGAATTGCAAATTAAAACCACAATGAGAGGCCAAGGCAAAATTTTTTAAGAATGGCTAAAGTTTTAAGAGCTGACAATAGCAAGTGTTGACTGGGTGTGTATCATACAGTGCTGGTGGGCATGGAAACTAAACACAAGCACACTCACTGACCCTGCAATCACACTCTTACTTATCCACCTAGGAGAATTGCATGCACATGCACACTTAACACATCCACAACAATGTTCATGACAGCATTATGTGTACCATTCAAATAAGATGCACTAAATGTAAATGGATATACGGTATTATCAATTCATAGAATTGACAATTATACAGCAATAATTACGAACCATTTCTGTGTATTAAGAAATGAAGCTTATATAAAAATAAGGTTGAATTAAAGTTCCATACAAAAAGATTTATATTGAGTAAATTCTGTTTATAGAAAAAGACTGAACATATGAAATTGGCACTACTTTTTCATTGCTGACCTATAAAGACATCATATACTTCAAGGTAATGTGACAATGGAAATCAGGATAGTAGTTAACTTTGAAAGGGGTCAAGTTATTTATTAGCAAGAAGAAGATAAGGGTTTTTACAATGTTTTACTTTATGACCTGGATGGTGGTTACACAGCACTATCCATTTTGTAATAATTCAGTGCATTTACAATTTGCAATCTGCATGCTTTCAGGGACATGTTATGTATCAATAAAGTCAAACAAAAATGCAGGACTTTTTTTTTTAAGTAAAAAAGTTTCTTAGAGAACTACCCCACCACCGTATGACAAATGCACAGCTGGCATTGGCTCGTAGTATCTGGGGACAGCTGAGAGTTGGAGCTCCAGGAGAAGTGAGGCACAAGACCTTTCAAAGGGGTCTGCCACAATGCTGATTCTTCTGCTTTGGCTAACTGCTGTCATGCCATGCAAGAAAACATGCACCCAGTGCCGCCAACTGTGCCTTCATTTTCCCCAATTTTAGGAAAGCAGAATTATAATGTAATTTATAGAAAACCCAGCGTGTCACTCCCATACACCAGTCAAAGTGGCGATGTACTGCACCAAGCAAGGATGCAGAGTGCTCGGAGCTCTCACACCCTGCTGACGAGAGCAGACAGGAAGTGTTTGAAAAAGTATATATTTACCATATCCAACCAGTTCTCTTAGATATTGGCCCCAAATAAATGAAAACTATTTCCACACAGAGGCTCGTTCACAAATGTTGAAGCAATCTAAATGTCTGCCGATGGGCAAATGAATCACAAACTGTGGTGTAATCCTATGACGAAATACTAGTCAGCAAAGTATTTATAATCACAGTTCTGATGAATCTCAAAACCATTAGGCCAAGTGAAAACCCCTCATGTTTCTTACTTATCTAAAATTCTAGAAAATACAAAGTAATCTAGAGTGACAGAAAGCAGAGCAGTTGATGCTGAGGATGTAGGCAGACAGAGGCTAGCTCACAAAGGAACACAGCAAGCTTTGGGAGGTGGTCAAAACATTCATTATCTTGGGGGTGGTTTCTCAGGTACATATGTACATCAAACTCAGCAAATTGCATATGTGTATGTGTAATTTACTATAATTTGGGCTATAACTCAGTACACTTGGTGGGGAGCATGAGAGTTAAAGGCAATCTACTTCATTCTCCTTTCTCCCTCCCCAAAGTAACCACCCTTCTAAAACTAGCATGCATAATGCTTCCATCTGTTTTTACATTTTCACCATTCAAATATGCATATCCATAAGCACTGCATGGTAATTACTCAGTATACTTTTAAATGCTACATAGATATCAACATACTTATCATTAAAACTTACATATTTGAGATTCATACATATAAATTCATTTTGACTGCTATATATTTCACAGTATGAATAACACAATTTTTAAAAATCTATTTTCTTGTTACTTGATTATTTAGGCAGTTTCCAACTTTTCTGAAATTACAAGAAAGCAATAGTGATTCTCTGTAGTCATGGGCGAATTTATTTTTGATAGTTGTAGGGATTGAATCCAGGAGCATTCTACCCCTAGCCCTTTTCAGTATTTTTTTTATTTTGAAACAAGGTGTTAAGTTGCTCAGGCTGGCCTGCAACCTGTGATTCTCCTACCTCAGTCTCCCAAGTACTGGCATTTTAAGTGTGTGCCAACCATGCCTGGGTCTCAGGGATGAATTTTTTTTTTTTCGGTACTGGGGATTGAACTCAGGGGCTTTCTACCTCCAAGCTATACCCCCAGCCCTATTTTTTATTCTTTATTTTGAAACCAGGTCTCACTAAGTTGCGGAGTGCCTTACTAGGTAGCTGAGGCTGGCCGCGAACCCAGATCCTCTGGTCTCAGCCGCCTGAATGCTGGGATTACAAGTGTGCGCCACCACGCCCGGCTTGGATGAATTTTTTAAGGGTTAATAACAATGAAATTACTGTTCATAAGGAGAAGTATGTTGATAAATTTTCTGATGTTGGTCCACATGCCTATATTCTTGGAATGGATCCTACAGGGTTATGACTTTAAAAACACCACCAAGTAAAATCACATCTGTGATTCTAGACCTAATCCTTTACTTGGGATCTGCAGATTGAATTCTCTTGAAGGCTGCTTTGGGCTAGAAGAATTTATCTTCTTAATACTCCATAAATTATCTCTCATTAGTAAATCTGAAACAGAATACCTCCACTGGTCACAATAGAGAGCAGGTTTCCATCATCATAAATGTTAACAGAGTAATTCAACATCTCGGCTGTGCCAAAAGAGCCATATTCTTGGGCCTCTTTGTAGTTTCTCAATACAGTAGATTTACTCAAGTCCCCATCTTCATTTGAATCAACGCAGGCTCTGTTAATTGAGGGAAAAAGCAGTTATCAAAATATATCAATCTTTACTTTTCTAATGATCATAATATAGTTTCTCAGTTCTCCTTACTACCCTTCTACACTACCACAACAAACACAGTAACTAGAATCCTTTGTTTCAGAGAGTTGGATAAGACAGCTTCTAGGAACCAGCACCTAAGCCTCAAAGGCCTCAGAACACCATTTGTCACAGACTTGAAGGGGAAAAAACCATCTGGCCACTGAAGAAATGAGAACCAGAGCTTGTGCTAGAGTTTAGGACAGGCAAGGATGGGTTAGATATAAGGCCGGGCCTCACTTCCTGCTGCTTCTGTTAGTATTGGCTCTGTGAATCCAACAGCTTATGCTGGCACCTTTAAACTAGATGAACTATATTGAGCTTTAATCACATAGCTTTAATAAGGCGTTTTTTAAATAAAAAGCATTTTCTATATAATTTTATGGTAGTCCTACCTGTTCTTTCCCCATTTCTTAAATTTTTAATTTAAAAATATACTTCAAATATTTTAGAAGACAATCTGATTAAAATTAAATAATTCTAATATTAAAAAGTCATAAATTAAATGTACATCATTTAAAGATCAATATTATGTTTTCGGTCATTAGACTTAGAATACTTTTTTTTTTTTTTTAATTAAGAACTGTGTTGTAACAAGCTAGGCAAATTGGTCAAAATTGCTAAGATGAACTAAAGGAAGCCTACTTGTAGAGCACACAGAGAGCATTGTTATTCATACTTAAGCATATGTTTCATTAACAAACTATAAGAGTTTGGAATGAAGGATCCCTACAAGCTTGTTTTAACACATACACCAATGTGATACCCCAAAATGACTTACAGCATTTTGAAAGACACAAGCTACATCAAGTTATAGGAAACTGAACATCTGCGGGGAAAATGAGGTAGAGAGAAAACAAGTAGCACATCAAATGAAATCAGGTTTGAGATTAATAGGTAAAATGTATACCACCAAATTGCCCATATGCTAGTTGAGAGTAGCATACTTAGCTCCAAAAATGTATGTAATGGGCCAGATCCATCCTGAAAGTTACAAAGTCTTCCCATCTTTTCCCCAGTTGATCTAATCAACACAGTCCGTATCTCCAGCGTGTCCACTTCAACACGTCCACCCTCTCTTCCTTACCTTTGCTACCTAATGAGTTGATGGCTCTTCTGCAGCTACTGTGATTTCAAGTCTGATCATCTGGCCCGTGTATAACCTTCCATGTCTTCCAATGGTTCTCAGAGTGGAGCTGAAACTCCACAGTAAGGTTCCTCATTTTCAAACCTCTACTTACCTCCCACAACACACCACTCTATGGTCATACCGAACTTCTTATAGCTCCTCAATGACCTCTGATCTTTTCCCTCCACCTTCAAAGCCCTTTCCTACGCTCTGTTTAGCTAAGTGTGTTGATCATTTGTTTCAAGTTAAGATGCTCCTTCTGGGCAATCTTTCTTGATGCTTCCTAGACTGGTTCCATGTTCCCAATCATACATCTATGGAGTCTAGAGTCCATGAAATAGCTTCCATAATATAAAGAAGGTGCTCAATAAACATTTGCCAAATGATCAAAGAATTAAGGAATCTACACCTTTAACATCATTCTCACAGCAAATTCTATGACACATTTCATAGGTCGGTCAGCTTCGTATAACCAGCACCAACATGGAGTGAATCACAAGACAAGCAGCCCACCAAAACATTGGTGACTTTACTAAGTAATTACGGAGGTGGTGCAAGGTTACAACTTTTTAAAGGACTGGCTGGCTTTATTCACAGAGGAGCTGTTAGAATCCAGAGAAAAGGAACAGGAAAAAGAGGTTCACAGAGCATTTGTGTGACGGTGAGCAGGAGCTTAAATTTGATAAATTCCTTGACATTTCCACACACTTCTTTGTCAACGTTCTAAGGAAATAACCCACAGCTTTCATCAAAAATCACATAGGAAACATGAAATAATAAGGTCAAAAACCATTGGAAAGAAACGAATAGCTTTTTTTTATGTAATCTTCTGTAAATACTATTTGTGTCAACCAGTTTTTGCTCCGTTTTGAGTGATGGTGAATTTGACACTACATACTCTGACAAAACTCAGAGAGAAGAGTAGTATTAGGTCAGCCACTAAATGCTGAGATAGGGATTTAATAATTAGAGATATGGCAGGGGGAGGGCAGACTTGACATTCTTAACAAGATAAGAAATGAACAAGATACTAAAAGAATGGGTCACTTTACCTCCCCTCAGAAATAGCTGACATTTCTGAGATGAGAAATGAGAATATTTCCAGTCAGTGCCTAAATTCACCTTAGGTATATTGGGATCTTCAAGATTCTCCTAAAAAAAATTGTGCATCTGAGATCAAAGCTCTAAGCTCTATAAGATATACTATATAATATTTAAAAAAGTTAGCCGGGCGTGGTGGCGCACGCTTGTAATCCCAGCATTCGGGAGGCTGAGACCGGAGGATCTGGGTTCGCGGCCAGCCTCAGCTACCTAGTGAGGCACTCCGCAACTTAGTGAGACTCGGTTTCAAAATAAAGAATAAAAAATAGGGCTGGGGTGTGGCTCGGAGGTAGAATGCCCCTGAGTTCAATCCCCAGTACTGCAAAAAAAAAAAAAAAAAGTTAAATTATTATTTGCACTTCAATATATGAAAGCATAATTCTGTTGTTTGTTGTATGATTATAATAAAATTTTCTAAAATGTTCCCCTGGGATTTGAGATTTAAAGTTTGATTAATTTTTATTTCCCAGACAAAAGTTCTAAAAGAATTCTTAGAAGAATTGTCGACAAATGGCTACAAATGATCACTTTATTAATTGCCTGAAAGATCAAGGAATCCTTCTGGAAACACACTGGTACCCTATACTTCTTGACTTCAAGTTCATTTCTCTAAGAACAAAGTAATCTGTAGTGTTTTCAGAACCTGGAGGGAACGCTTTAAATGAGACTACTTGTTGCCTCACCTCCAATCGCTGCTGACATGTATTCTATAAGTCCTTTTGCAGTATACTCAATTTTGGATTTTGCATTTCCCTCACATTTAATTTTGCCTCCTCTTTCACACTAAGGAGTATCAATTAAGGGTGACTATCATGTTCCATCAAGTGGCAGATGTAATAAGATCTATACTATACATTTGACATATTTTTATTGTTATAAATATCATCAATTTCAGAATGTAGACAGACCTGCACACACATGAACAAAAATGACATATGTGAACACATACAAAACTGTATTAATATTTAATATCCGATGGCACATTTATATATTTTATTAATACCTTCACTCCCAAATGGAGCAAAGATTTCTCATTAAATTGAACATTTTATATTCTCATAAGGGATGAGCTAATTGCCTGCATAAGTAGAAGGAAAGCGCTCCTTTAAGAAGAGTACACTGTAAAAGTGAACAATCTGAGAACGGTAATTAAGTAGTGAGGCCATGTTCTGTATGTGCCACATCTTGTGAAACAATTCATTGCATATGAGCAGGAATGCAAACTACAAAATTATTCTTGACTGCAAGTTTCAAGGAAGAGTCCCTAGTTTATTGCAGGAACCCTAAAACATGCTTATGGCTAAATATCTATACTTAGAACATATTTCCGCATTCATGAAGATAGTAATTCAAGAAGACACACTAACTCCAAACTACACGCCTACAATGTACAAGACACTTAAAAAAAAAAGCATACTGAAAACATACGTAATAGGTAACTCAGCATAAATCATATTATTACTAGTTGTCATAGCATAAACAGAATAACTTATACTTATTGAGTGCTTACCATGAATAAAGGCATGAAATTTAATTTTCAAAAAACACCTCTAAGTACTCTTACAATAAATAGACTAGGAAACGGGCTTAGGGTTTCAAATAATATGTTCAAAATTGTAGAGTTGGGATTCCTCCTCACAAACTGAGCTCTTGGTCACTGCACTATACTGCCTAGCTCAACAAAGCTGTCCTATTTCTCTTTAAAATATCTCCAACCAACTTTCCTCCATTACCATTAAAAGGTTTATAGTAAATGCTCTGCAATAGTCACTTGTAGTTACTTTCCATATTGTCTAGCTTTGATTATATATTTCCACATATACCAATGCTCAAACTGCTAATATGTGGTTAATGAAATACATTTCTTTAAAACAGACTAAAAATCATGTTGAGAAACATACTACTAAGAAGTTCAAAAGGCTTGTCCAAAAACCTAAACCCTGATTTGGCTCTACAATAGCTTCACTCAGTAACTGTCACATAAACCAGAACTGTGTACAGCTCTGAGGGCTTAATGATCTTTTCAAAGTAGATGAAAACAGTTTAAATGAAGATGTATAAAACACATAAAATTTACCTCCAGGATTCACCATCATGCCATACCAAGCAGTCATACACAGGGCCAGGATCACTGTATTTTTTCTCAAAAGAATTGAGCAATTCTACTTGGCTTTGAAGTTCCTCCTTGATTAGTTTATTTGCCTAAAGAATTAGAAAACAGTATCAGTACATCTTGTGCTTCTGAAAGGTGCATTAACATACGATCAAAGACATAATGCTGACCAATGGAAAAATCCTTTCGCCCTGGAAAAATGTTTAAAAAAAAAAAAAGCTATGTAACTTACAGTTCAATTCAGTGAAGCAGATAGCAATTAATAAATTAAATATTTAAAATTCTTCTTTTACTCAATCTCTCAGTTTCCTGCTTTAGGAAAAGAAACCATGCTACATGTTGGTCTCATCATTTGGCTGAGACGTGTTGGTCACCTATCTATAATTTGAATAACTGACTTTCTGAATAGAAAGGAATTCTAAAGTAAAATTGCTATAAAATAGGCAATCCAAACTATGGAAGCAGCCAAGATGTCCATCGACAGATGAATGGATTACAAAACTATGGGATATGTACACAATGGAATTTTACTCAGCCATAAAGAAGAACAAAATCATGTTATTTGCTGGGAAATGGATGCAACTGGAAAACATTATGTTAAGTGAGATTAGTCAGTCACAGAGAGTAAAAAAGCATCATATGTTCTCCCTAATATGCGGATGCTAGGGAGAAGATAGGGCATAAGAGGGTCTCCAAGAAAAAAAAGGAGAGACCCTCGATAAGCAAAGAAGTGGACTTAACCGAAGGGGATGGAGGGAGGGCAGGGGGATCACCCTAATGCACATGATGTATTTTCACAAATATATCAAGGTCAATCACTGAACTGAACTTGAGAAGGAGGGAGGGCAACGGAAGGGGGTGGGAACTGGGGAAGGGGTTAAATGAGAAACGTGTGCATATATGCCTGTATCAGCTTGTACCTAACAAAGATGTATGTTTACAATGCACCAATTATAATAGGAAAATAAAATTAAAAAATAAATAAAATAGGCAATCCATTGACTTTAAAACCTAAACATATCCTTAGATTCACTATGTAATTACTCTATTAAAATCTAGCAGGAGTTAATGAATCATGGTATGTATATATGTAGCTTGTGACATGGTTGCGAAAATTAAGTTTTATTGGTGCATGGCCATGCCCATCCAGTTACACACTACTTGTGTTTTCATGATTAAGAGGTATGTTGAGTAATCAAGACAGAGTGCTGAAAATATTTACTATCTGGCCATTTACAGAAAAAGTTGGCAATCTCTGACCAAGAGCACTTTACATTATTCAAAACAAATTTGCTTTCTACAAATTTGTGGTATAAGTATCATCCTAGAGCCATGAGATGTGGATCAAAACTCCAGCTCTGCCATTTATTAGCTGTGCAATCCTAAGCAGTTCCTCATTCTCATGATAATCCTCTGATGTCATCAGAAACTGGAGAAATATAAAATGATTATCTATTACCAAACTTTATTGCAAATCACAATCACTCAAAGGCTCATTCTAGTTATTAAATCAAAGTATGGAGAATTGTTATGGTTTGGATATAGAAAGCCCCTAAAAGCCGGGCGTGGTGGCGCATGCTTGTAATCCCAGCATTTGGGAGGCTGAGACCGGAGGATCTAGGTTCGTGGCCAGCCTCAGCTACCTAGTGAGGCCCTCTGCAACTTAGTGAGATCCTGTTTCAAAATAAAGAATAAAAAATAGGGCTGGGGGTATAGCTCGGAGGTAGAATGCCCCTGAGTTCAATCCCTAGTACAGGAAAAGGGGAAAAAAAAAAAAAAAAAAAAGAAAGCCCCTGAAAAAGTTCATGTAATGGGCAAAGATGCAGAACACTGCATATTCTCACATACTTCTTGTAGGAATTTAAATTGTTAATCACTTGACCCACCAAAAGACATACATAACATTTAAAGCGGCATTATTTTTAATAGTAAAAACAAGCAAGAAGCGCAAAATGGATAAGCTGTGGTGCATTCATAAAATGGAGTATCATAGAGTAATGAAAATGAACTGCAACACCCACAACACAGATACACATCAACACATAATTAAAAGCTCTGCATCAAGAAAGACATTCTACATGGTTCCATTTCACAAAAATCAAAAGAGGAGAAGTCATTCTATAGTGTTAAAATTCAGTATGATGGCTGCCTTTGGGGGTGAGGAAGAGCGCAGTGACCTGAAAGAGGTATAAGAGGGATTTTCTGGTACAGCTAACGAGGGAATTCATAACTATACACTTATGATTTACATACTTCTATTTGCATGTACTATATGCTAATTAAGAAGTTTTAAAAAAAATTGTACATTTGAAAATGTAAAAACAATTCTGCATAAACAGTAAAGGAAAATTGGTAAAAGTAACCCAAGAAGAAAATTGTGAAAAAAGAAAATCTGTGAGAAAATAGTCTGCTCATTCCCTAAGATCTCTTAAGTAATATGGTTCTGTGGCAATATCTAAAGAAAAGCGACTAACACCAAGTTGGGAGGAGCCATTATTGGCAACATCAAATTCTTCCTGTTTTCTACAGGCTTCTGCAAGGGCCACTCTGTGAACAGGATCCCAGATTTTTTCTTTCCGCTCTTTCTGCAAAGACAAAAATAAAAAAAGATCATCTTATGATCTGACTGAAAAACATTCAGGTAAATCAAGATGATCATTTATATGTGGACCCTGTTGTCAGCGGTGATGCTCCGTCGTTCTCACACAAAGGTTTAAAAAAATCGTTTCTAATAAAGTAGACAAAGTAATAAATCAGTTATTAAGAATTGGTTAATTTATTGTAGCTAGGTTTTAAGAGAACATGTTTATCAAGACACCTCAAAATGTATTTTCAATATTCATCCTCTAATTTAAATCCTTATTTTCCCCAACAATATATAATACCATGTCCAAAAAATGATTGAATCTCATTACTTAAAGGAAGACAATACTACATCCTAGGCCTACACAAAATTAGGAAATGCCATAAGGCAAGTCAAGTGCAAGCAGAGGACTGGAAGACTGCAGTTGACCTGATGGACACGCAGGCTTCCTCAGTTTCCTTCCTCTCTAGGCTTTTGGTTTTTTTTTCCCCCTTCTCTTCATCCACTTTGACTGGATAGAGTTCTGTGTCATTGAAACTGGTCTAAATCTTTATCTCTAGTGTCTTATTTTTAGGGGGGAGGGGTAACTAGAATTGAACCCAGGGGCATTCTACCTCCAACCTCTACCCCCAGCCCTTTTAAAAATTTCCTATTTTGAAACAGGGTCTTGCTAAGTTGCTGAGACTAGCCTTAAACCTGTGATCCTCTTGTCTTAGCTTCCCAAATACTGGGATTACAGGCATGTGCCACCAGGTCCAGCTTATCTCCAGTGTTTTCTTTCTTTCTTTCTTTTGTTCGTTCATTCATTCATTCATTCATTCGTTCATTCATGTATTGAAGATTTAACTCAGAGGTATTCTACCTTTGAGCTATACCCTCAGCCCTATTTTTTTTTTTTTTAATTTGGAAACAGGGCACCTCTCTAAGTTGCTGAAGCTGGCCTTAAACCTGTGATCCTCCTGTTTCAGCATCCCAAGTACTGGGATTATAGGTATGTGCCACCATGCCCTGCTTCCAGTGTCTTTAATCCACTGCTTCTGCCAATAGAATTCTGCTAGTTAAAGAAATCCTTTCCGGTAAAATAAACAAGTCAGTTAAACTAAAGGAAGGGTTTACTTTTAACTTAACATTCTATATATGTATGTTAACTTGCACCTTATCAATACAGTTGATTAAATTTAATATACTACATACAAATGCCACGACAGCTGCCTATTTCAGCCTGAAAATTTAAAATAAAATAGTACTCAATCAAAGTTATGTGCATTAGAGTAGCTTCTGGTTCAGATCCATGAGGGAAGCAAATAACAACACCGTGATTAGATCACAGGGCACAAATCTTACCCATCAGGATCATTTTCAAAGACTACCTCTTGCTTTACAGGTGAAGCCCTGGACTGGCATCAGTACTACGCACCTTGCTTTGCAGGTGAAGCCCTGGACTGGCATCAGTACTACGCACCTTGCTTTGCAGGTGAAGCCCTGGACTGGCATCAGTACTACGCACCTTGCTTTGCAGGTGAAGCCCTGGACTGGCATCAGTACTACGCACCTTGCTTTGCAGGTGAAGCCCTGGGCTAATCAGTACTGTGCACCTTGCTTTGCAGGTGAAGCCCTGGGCTGGTATCGGTACTGTGCATCTTGCTTTGCAGGTGAAGCCCTGGGCTAGTATAAGTACTATGCACCTTGCTTTGCAAGTGAAGCCCTGGGCTGATATCGGTACTATGCATCTTGCTTTGCAGGTGAAGCCCTGGGCTGGTATTGGTACTGTGCCACAGAACTTTTCTAAAGTGTCCCTGTCCAATTCAGTAGCCAATAGCCACATGGTGCTATTTAAGCTGAAATCTTAAAATAGTACATAAAGTTAAATTCCAGTTCCTCAATGGCACAAGCCACATTCAAGTTCTCAAGAGCTGCTCGGCTTAGTGGCTGTCCTAATAGAGCAGATAAAGAACACTTCAAACACTTGATCGTTACAGGAACTTCTTTAGAATGGCACTGTTTTGAAGAAGGTTCCTCACCACTCTTACTTACACCTCTTCCATCTCTAGTGACAGTTGTGTCCTATGCCTGCACTTAAAGCAGTTTTAGGCCTGGTTACCCCTTTCCTTAATACTAAATGATGACAAACTAGGAGCAAGAAGGCTCATCAAACAGCAAGAAAAAGGAGGCAAATTATGGTAACTATAAAACAGAAATAAATAAAAAGGTCTAGATTTTAAATCAACTGTCTTTAACCTTTTTCAAGTAAAAAGTCCTTCAAAAACAAAATGAAAGTTCTATGCCACCTCCCAGAAAAACACAAATACAAAAGTATGAATATAATTTCAGTATGTTCAACTCTCTAAGTGTACCCATGCATCTAAGATTAAGAAACACTACTTTAAATGGGTATCATTCCATTGAGCAGAATCAATCTTTTAGCAATCATTTTTCAACATTCTCCCGCCCATAATTAAAAGTTAATAAGATTTTAGGAAAAATTTATTTTCCTCTGGTGGGAATAAAATCTAAGGAAGAAGATATAGAATTCATTGATATGAGGTTGTACGTTACCTGTATTCTTTCCTTGAGGGCCTTCGGATAGAAGTCATAGCCATTTTTTATACCAATATGATATTTGCCTGAAGGATTTGTCCAGCTTGTAGGAATCTAGAGAGAAAAGGTAATTGTTCACTCACTAAATGCTTCCCAATGCCCACGATACACCACTGGGGGAAAACGTGCTTTACATTTACTCAAATACTTTTACTATTCTAAGTACCCACTTAATATCTCTATGACTTTTTTGTCATCCATAAATAAGATGCTTTAACAAGAATTCATTTACGTAATGCTTTATACTTCACAAAGTGATTTCAACATATACTTTATTAAACCACTAAGATTATTGAGCTTTTTTTTTTCCCCCAGTACTGGGGATTGAACTCAAGGCCTCTTGCATGCATGCTGCCAAGCAAGCACTCTACCACTGAGTTATCTATATCCCTAGCCCTAGTTGTTTTATTTTGAGACAGGATCTTGCTATGTTGCATAGGATCATCTCAAACTTGCAATTCTCCTGCTTCAGCCTCCCCAGCAGCTAGGACTACAGGAATACACCATTATTAATTCTTAAAACATCGCTGACTCTTCATATCCCCCTTCACTCTGCTAGTGCCCCAACAGCAGAGAGAGAAAGTAACTTTTATACCTTTTCCACATTTAGATTCCCTATTAAGGAAAAGAACTTCATTCTCCTCAACATGACCACAGGGAATAAGGGATAAATACTAAATTAAGACATTTTTCAATTCTTACGAAAAAAGCTCTAAAAATAATGTTAGTTATATATAAAATCTATATACCTTTTGACTATCTCATAGTATTTAAAAGTAACACACTACCCAACTATTTTATAGTATTTAAAAATAACAGTGTTTAGCCGGGCGTGGTGGCACACGCTTGTAATCCCAGCATTTGGGAGGCTGAGACCGGAGGATCCGGGTTCGCGGCCAGCCTCAGCTACCTAGTGAGGCACTCCGCAACTTAGTGAGACTCGGTTTCAAAATAAAGAATAAAAAAAAAAATAGGGCTGGGGGTATAGCTCGGAGGTAGAA
Source organism: Graphiurus murinus (assembly GCA_004027655.1). Lineage (NCBI taxonomy): Eukaryota > Metazoa > Chordata > Mammalia > Rodentia > Gliridae > Graphiurus > Graphiurus murinus. Next base: position 28,048 of record PVLC010009148.1, on the reverse strand, counting down.
TGCCCCTGAGTTCAATCCCCAGTACCACAAAAAAATAAAAATAAAAATAACAGTGTTTGTAACAGAATGATGTGAGTAGTCTGCCCAGTTTACAAATGGAGAAAGCAAAGTAGCAAAGAGAAATTAAATTTGCCCGAACAGGGGGGTCAAAAACTGGAACCTAGTTCTATCATGGAGAGCAAAAAATTCAGTGTGTAAAAGATATGACATATAAAATTAGATAAATGTGGCTGTCAACCTAGACTCTACCACTAACTAGAGAGACCTGACAGGTTCATTTGCTCTTCTGTACAAGGAGGAAAATAATCCCTGCCTTAGGATTCTCATGAGTAATAAAATGCAGTGAACATTAGCCAATAGAAAATGCCAATATGCAGGGCATTCATAGTCTTTGTATTCATAGGATCTTAATTAGCAAAAATAGCTTTTAAATGTGTATAAATTATGAAGTTGAACTATCAACCACTCAGAGCTGGCTAACTCATCAATTTCACTTGTGCGATGTCTTTACTCAACTCTTATCTCCACATCCCTCATCCAGTATTTCCTGGGTAAGAAGCTTTTGGGAGGAATTTTCTCACAACTAAATATAGGAAAAAATCATGAAAGGCCTGTGTGTCATTAATCACTTCTAAATCAATTGCATGTCTAGAGAATATGAATTTTCAAACATGTTGACATATAAACTAGTTCTTATTATTCAAAACCTATCAACCTTGTTTAGAGAATTGGGGTCTTAACTTTACTGTTCTTGCAACAGCCCATGACCTGACAAAAACAATAAGCAAGTGTTGCAAAGACATTAAGCAGTCACTAGCAGCCATCACAAGAATCCCCCGACGCAGGGGGCTTGAGTGGTAGCAAATTCTTTGTAGGAAGGGATTACAAAAGGCTGTGAAGTGCCTAAGGACTAAATGGAAGAATATAAAAACCTGAAAAAGGTTTAAGACATATTTAACCACAATTCCTTAAAATATATGTAACACAATGAAAATAATCCAGTAGACATAATTTATATTTAATTATAAATGAGAATAAGACCTGTGGGGCTCATGGAATCAGATATATCGCAAGTCAAAACTAATTTCCTTAAAGTGAAGGCAAAGTAGATAGTTATAAAAATTACACACACAAAAATCAGAGAATAAAAGTTATAATCATGGTTATGGTGTCCAACTTTATCCAAGTTAGAGAAGAGCTAATTTTATTCTATGAGACAACTATGAGATATGTTACTTGACATATTCAAGTATTCTATATAAATGGAAGTAATTTTGGATCTCTTTCAGAATCAAAGCTTTACATTTTGGCCATTTAAGTTGGTATCGCTAAAATGGTTCAAAGTACACAGTAACCACAATGTAATAAGATGGCTCTTCATGTGACATACAAAATTTCTTTAATTACATCTCATTTTTCTGACTCTCTTAGAGAGTACCTAACACATGGAACATTTTTCTTAATGAGCCAAGTGTCATCAAGAGCTACTGTACCATGTGGTAAAATCCTTTTAGGTATACTCTTCAGTCTTGCCAGTGCACATGTACACCCTTCTGGCTGTTACTGCACTTAAGCACTGTGCTAAATCTGGCCCAATCATATGCCTGGGTTTATCTTTAAATTTTTTTTAATATATAAAGCTAAATATTGATTTTAAATATAACTTCAACTTAAATGTGGTAAGAGGAAAACAAAACAAACAAAAAACCCCCACTGTGCTTTCTTCCAAAATTAGAATGGGGTGGGGAAACCACCCAAACACCAAAGGGACAGAGAACAGGAAATGAGATTTTAGAAGGCCACCACATTCTGAAAGTTGCAAAGTAAAAAGAAAGAACTTAATGGAGAAATTATGGAATATTAATACATGATATTGGGATGGTGGGGTTTCTCATGGGAAAAAGGAAACAGAACTCTTATGTCAAAATTAACATAAAATTACAAGCGTGGTGGCGCACGCTTGTAATCCCAGCATTCGGGAGGCTGAGACCGGAGGATCCGGGTTCGAGGCCAGCCTCAGCTACCTAGTGAGGCACTCCGCAACTTAGTGAGACTCGGTTTCAAAATAAAGAATAAAAAATAGGGCTGGGGGTATAGCTCGGAGGTAGAATGCCCCTGAGTTCAATCCCCAGTACCGCAAAAA
>PVLC010009148.1:0-17682 GCA_004027655.1 Graphiurus murinus | reverse complement strand
GGCTTATATATGCATTTTTTAAATACATGTATTTCTTTAACATTACAAGCAGTCAATCTATTTGAAGATTTTAAAAAAGACAACAGAAATAGGATTAGAAAAAAGGTTTTTTTTTAACAAGGCAAACCACATGAGAATTTTGCCCTGGAGCTTTGGGAGAAGGAAGAAACTGTTAACACTGAAACTACATCCTTCAACTACGAGGGAGAGGCACCCAAGGAAAAGAGGGACTGAAAACTTGGAAAAAGTAATTATGGGTAGAGCTGATATAATTAACCCTGTGTCTTGGGGAGGGAGACTGAGAAATGCTTACTAAGCTATGCTGGCCAGATGAACAGAAAACGCCCAAAGGTTTTCCTCAAATATCAAGAATCTAAGTTACTTTATGTCTCTACTGTGATCACTATCCTGGAGGAATTGATGAGGGCTGTGAGCCATTCACTAAACATGTGTAGAGTGGTCCAGAACAAAAAGAAGTTTGCAAACTATCCTAAACAAAACTAAGTAAATGTTGAAGTACCTACTTGAAATTTCAGGGAACATACTGGAAATGTTCTTTTATGCAAAGAATACCTCCTAAGAAAGTACTATGCAGTGACTTTTATTCTGGACATGAATGGATGAGGCAATCCTTCAGAACATTAGCTATCAGTTAAGACAGAGGAGCAGAGACACAACACAAGATAATAAGAGATATGAAAAGTAGGTATGAAAGTAGGTAAGAACGTAAATCCAGCTTGTGGGACGAGGGAAAGCTTCTTGAACACAGTAATACAAATTAAAATTAGTAACCAGTTACACACACAGTATACATAATTACTTACTGTAATCTATTTTAGTGAATGTAAAAGTAGATTTGGGGGGGAATTACTTGGTATCCTCCTTTCTGAAACCTTTTTTTCTTCATGAGGAAATTATATACCCCCATTATGCACATTTTTTTCAAGCAGAATTCCTACAAAAAATTTTTTGATATATGCTTTCAAAGAATTTTAACTCAGCCAGAAAAAAGGTATGTATACGGAAATTGTAAAACAAAATGAACAAGCTATGAGAGCAAAGAGGAAAAAAATGGAAATGACTCAGTCAGCAGGGATCCGGTCTTATTCATCACTGAAACCACAGGCCCTAACACAATGGCTATCACATACAAACAAATATAAAGAAGGGGGCTGAATGAACTCAGTGGATTTCCCAAAAGTAACGGGGCACGACGTAGTTGGGTCTTAAAAGGATTAAGGAGGAGTTTACAGGTGATTGTGGAAAACTTGCGGCAGATTAAATACTACACACATGCAAAGGCATGTTGGGAAAAAAATAATCTGGGTGAGTTGAAAAGAGGGAAATGGTCAAGGGGGAAGCACGGGCTGAAGGGTGGCAGCTGGAGCTGCTTCAGAGGAAATGATGGGAACTGAGGCTACACACGAGGAGGCTTCTAGAGCGGACAGTGAAGGGTCTTCCATACAAAGTTCAAATTATGTTTTAGGACTTTTACTCAAAAGCAATTGGAATTCCAAAATGGTTTCATTTTCAACAAGGTTTGTTTTTTAAGGAAATAAGTTTGACAATACAAAACCTAGCTCAAAGAGAGGAAGAGAAAGAGAGAGAGAGAATATGAATGTATGTGTATGTATTCTGGTCTAGTCTAAGTTCCATTTTGTTGGTGAAATTTGACTAAGTCGAACTCTCATTGCCACACACCCTCCATATCAATCTTTGTTGGCAGAGTTTGCAGGACTTCATTTAACCTAACCTTGGGCACCTGTGGAGTACTTGAATATTTGCTGAAATGTTTAACCATTTATGTAATTCTTATGCCTCTCATGCTGTCCACCCTCCATTTTTAACATGGACGGATAACTATCATGAAAGAGAACTTGGCCAAAGTCACCGGAGAATGAGACAAACCATATATTCTTCCAAGTTTTCACTTGTCCCTCTAGCCCTTTATTCAGATCCCATCTGGTTTCCCAAATGGCCAATTTAGCCTTCTCTTCCTGTTTCATTCTGTCCTTTATTTCTATCTACCTTCTTACCTCAATGATATATACATAAATCTACAACATAAATTTATCAAAGGTAAGAAAAAAAAACTAAAAATTCAGCTACCTTGCTGAATTTCTTTAAAAACGTGTGTGTGGGGGGGGGAGGGGGGTTGCTGGGGATTGAACCCAGGGGCATTTCACTTGAGCTATGCTCCAGCCCTATTTTATTTTGAAACAGGGCCTCACCAAGTTGCTGAGTCCTAGCTACAAACTTTCCAAGCTCCAGTCTCAGTCTCCCAGGTACTGAGATTACAGGCATGTGCCACCACACCTGGCTGCTGAATTTCTTTTAAGTGGCCACGTTTAGGTCAATATCTTACAGTTAAAGTTGTTAGAAGAATTATGTTTTCTTCTCATTTCAGTATTTTACTGCTTGAATATTCATTACATGCAAATATCTAATACAGATAGTTGGTGAGTCAAGACCCAGCATAAACTCATTCTGCTAAATACAGTAACTTTAAAAAATGTAGGGTTTAATAGTTCTTTTGAGAACTTGTGAACCACTTACTCCTGCTGTTCTCCTCCCACTTGCGCCTACAAAAAGTAAACACACACCACAGCAGAATGGAAAGCATTACTACTCTGTAACAAAGTCTCCAGGAAGTGATAACTGTCACTGTATCAAGTTTTAGAAGTTATAAATACAATAACAACCAAACAAGTACAGTTATTAGGAGGGAATTCATCACCTGGTCTTCTCATAACTGACAGAAGCTGCTAGGCTGAACCACCACAAGGTTAGCACCAGGAAGCAAGATTCCCAGAGTGACCAGACTGGCTTCTGCATTACCTCCCAGCTTCAAAGATTAAGGGGGGTGGGGGGAGCCAGGGGGAGGCAAAAGAGAGTTATTAACACCACTGTTTAGTGTAGAAAGAGACAAATGAAGGACTGATAAGGAAGTTACCAGCATACAGTAGGGTTAGTCAAGGGAAACTTTGGGAGATGGATCTTGAACAGAGGTTATATTCTGTTGATTAGTGGACTTCAGTAAAAGGCTAAATTTACTAAAATTACAGTTTCAAGACAATGCCTTTTAACAGAGGAACATTTTTAAAATCACCTTTGAGTTTGGTCCCCTGATCTATATCTTTAAGTTGCCTAAGGCAAAACTAAGTAATACTTAAAAACCATAACTAAAGTATGCTCTCTTATGAGGGTTTTAAGAAACCAGAAGCACAATTTCATAAGGCCTGAAAAGTTCGCCCAAATCATACGAAATTGGTTTCTCCTTATGTGAAACGAAGACTAAACCGCGGAACCCAACGACACTAAACAAATACACTGCAGATCGCTTAAAAATAGAATAAGCAAAACTATTAGAAGACACAATTCCGGAAGTGGACTGAATTATCTTCTGAAAACTCGGCGTTGGTGTTTAAAAGATAAACTACCCTTCCCCAAACCAAAATCTCCCCAGCCACAGCAATAACAATTAAGTTCTGATAGGATTTTTGCCACCACCACCACCACCACCACCCCGAGCAATGTTAAAAAAAATTCTTGTTTGAGAGTAGCAGGCAAGGACAGTCACCAAGACACGAGGGACTTCTAGAGCAGGCGGGGTGGTGGAAAGGGGCCCCGAAGTGCCCGGCCTGGCAACACCTAGGCAAGAAACGGTCTCCCTGGGGCCAGATTGCGGACCCGATCCCCCCACCAGCCGCGCCAGGCTTTTGTCTGGGCCGTGGTGGCCCTGCCAGGGCCCTCGCCCACTCCGCACCCTCGGTACCCGGGCGCCTCCGGGGCCCCTGAGCGGACACGGGTCCCTCCCGCGGCCGCGCTGCCCATCCCGGCCCCGGCTCGGCCGCACCGCGGGGCTCGGCCTGCCGGGCTCGGAGGCTGCGTCCGGCCCGCGTCCCTCGCCGCCGCGCCCGGGCCCTGCGGGGCTGCTTCACCTGCATGCCCGGAGCCCCGGGGTCGACCCCGGTGTCCAGCACGGCGATGAGGACCCCCCGCCCATCATACTCCGGGTAGCGGCAGAGGAAGGAGGCGGCCCCGGTCTCTTTCTTCGGCAGGAGACCGTGGAAAGGGAAGGGCTCCTCGGTCGCGGCGGTGGCCATGGACGCGGACTGGAGGACGGGCGAGGAAGAGGCAAACTGCCAGGCTGCGCGCGGACGAGCAGCGCGAGGGCACCCGGGCGGCCGCGGGCCAGAGGCGGGGGCGAGGGGCGGGGCCTGCCCGCCGCCGGCCAATCACGGCCCGCCAGGGCGAGGCGGCCAACCGCGCACCGCCACGTAAGCTAACGGCGCCGCTGTCCGGAGCTAGGCCGGAGTGTTGCCCGGGCTGCAGTGAAGGGGGCGGAGTCTGAGCACACGCCTGGAGGGTTCAGTTCTGGAACCCGGGGTCTTAAAGAGACCCGCAGTTGGCACCTGCAAGAGAGCCTGCCAGCGCGCAGAGGATGCCGGTGTCCCAGACCCAAACATTCCTCGAAAACCCCGACCGCCAGGAATAGCGGGAACCCTCCCACCTGGCAGGTGATGGTTTTCCCGACTTGTGGAGGAAACTCCGGTGCAGCTGCGGCGGGGGTCCCTGGCCCCGGGGGGCTGACCCGAGGAAAGCGAGCCTGCGGATGGCGGCGAAACCCAGAACACACGCTTAGGGTCAGTGGTGAAAGGATCGTGTTCCCCTGTCTGCAGCCGCTTTCTTGGGGGTGAGCAGCGGGAGGGAGGAATAGGGTGGAGATAGGCCGTAGTTGCAGTCAACAGGAAGTGGGTTGTCCGCAGTGCTACCGGCCGGGTAGCCTGTAACAAAGCAGGAGGCTGACGTGGACCCCTCTTGTCTTCATTGCTTACACTTGGCATCTGGGAGTTCTGAGAAAAAAACAAAACAAAAAAACAACTAGATAGATAGAGTCAAAGTCGAAGTTACTGATTGCTCCTTTCGACTCTCCACTCAAGTACTGAGCTGTAATTTGCAGTTTTTCAGGTGCAGATCCACAGTACTGGCAATCAGTTGCTCCATACTGCCTTAGTGGTCCTTCAGTGATCTGTTTGTGTTCATTCCAGGGTACGCTTAGCTTTGTGTGTGTGTGTGTGTGTGTGTGTGTGTGTGTGTGTGTGTGTGTGCTGAAAACCTTTTTCTCAGAGCAGCGTTTTTAATTGCATAAAATGAAACGCATAGGGTTACAAAGGAAATTATGTTGAAATACAGTTATAAAGACATTAACACCAATTCTGTTACATTGTGATAGTTTGCATGTGTGTACAATTAGTTATATGTGCTTCTTTTTGAATTAAATAACGGGCTAGTTCCAAATCTAGTAAACTGCCATAATTTCAAAATAATGAAGTGAGCATAAATGATATTTTAAGATATCTGGAGCAGTCACACAGATAAACTGATTTTTATTGGCCACAGAGTAACAGTAATTGCCACAATTACTCTTGTGATTGCCCACATCCCTAATTAAAAGAAACATTAAATGAAGAGGTGAAAATAAAGAGGTTTTGTTTTTTCCTACATATCCTTTTTTTTTTTTTTTAATTGCTTGTGGTGCTAGGAATTGAACCCAGGGGCATTCTACCTCTGAGCTACACCCCTCAGCCTGTTTTATTTTCGGTTTTGAATCAGGATCTCACTAGATTGCTGAGTCTTGTTAAGTTGCTGAAGCTGGCCTCCAACAAATGGACTTCAGGTTAGAATGCCCAATTCCCATGTATTCCAGTTTCCAAAACCCAGGATTTAAAGTCTTTCCCTGAATTCTCAGAAGTTACTCCAATGGTTTCTACTAGATTAAAGAAGCATGTTCTCTTTAGGAAAAGCAGAAAAGTTAATGTTTTCCTTCTTATTTGCAATTGTGTTTACATTACCTCTAGAGAAGAATTTTAAATTATTTCAGCAGGAAAGAAAAGAGAATGGCAGATTCTCAGAAGACATTCAGTAGAGAGCCTACAATAGAATAACATGGCTTGCAGTTTCAAATGGGCCATAGTTCAGTTACTTCATTTTACAGATGAGGAAACAGAGCTGCACAGATGCTGGCTGTCACGGGTTACAAAACCAATTATTGGAAAAGCTAGATTCCAGTTTTCATGATCTGTCCTCTGTATTTTCTTCCATACCATGCTGTGTGCCCTGTGAGTGTAAATCCCCATTTAATGAATGAACAGAGAATAAAATGTCCATTATGAAACCTAAGTGGCAGAATTTTTTTTTTACACTCTCCTAACAGTATTCTTCAAGTTACTGTTTTTCACCTTGCATCCCTTAAAATATTTTAGAAAAACTATGTATCCCTTTGGTTGTAAGATGACATCTCAATTTGTCATAAGTTGAGGAAATTATAAAGCATGTAATTTCTGGTATAATATACCAGCATTCTTTAATGAAACGTTTACATCACTCCTTTAAATATATCTGGTTGAATGAAACTCTGATATGATACTTATCGTTACTTATTTATAAAATACATTTAAATCAGTCATTTTACATCACTATTCCTTCTTAAAAAATTTTCCCCATTCTACACGGTTTTTTATCCTAAGGTGACATATTTATAATGGAAGGTTGCCACAGCTCCTTAATAGCTGGATCTTGAACAGTGCTCGGTCCACTGGAGTCCTGCAAGGCAGACGATTCCAAAAGAAGGAATGTTTGGCATATCCCACTTTGCATTGTTATATTCTGGAAATTTTGAGTGCTTTGGGTTTTGCTTTCACAATTATACAGAAAAATTTCTTAGAAACACAAGATGGCTGGACAGATTATGATTCCTCAATATTAGCTAAAAAAACAGTGCCTCAAGACAACCCATAAGAAATTCATTAACCACATACAAACATTAATCAGGAAACCGGCTTTGCAAGCTTAGTTACTAAACAACCTTATGTTCCCTCTCAGCACACAGGTATAGAAACAAAATAAATAAGCCAAAGAGACTTAGGTCTACTATTTTATCTACGAGTAAAGAAGGCTTTAAGACAGATAGTTTGTCCACTTCCTCTTTGTCTTCCTAAAATTTCACCGGACACATTAACTCTCTAGCTGTCTAAGAAAAAGATAAGAACACTGCTTAAAGGAGCTAAATAGTAAAGATTTAAACTAATGAAGAGAGACTATTCGTTGTTAACCTTTAACACTGTTTTGTACTAAAAGAATCTTTATATACGTATTGTATTTTGTAACCTTTAGTGTTTTCTTAATCCCATCAAATACCATGGGAAATGGCTTTTCTAGTTAAAGATGTACCTACCCAAACTTTGGAAAAATAAGACTGTAAAAATTCCTGTTCTATATGCCTCACCGCAAAAAAGATAAAATAAAAGCCAGCTACTAGCAAGCAATAAACAGTTACATTTCTTCACTGTATTTGGTGTGAGCGTATTCTCCAAACCTTGTCTCTTTCCACGTCTGTCGAAGGTCCCCCAACCCCACTGCCTCGAGGGCTGGACCCCAGCAGAAGGTCATAATGAACATCTTAACATCTGCAACAAAAATGTCTGCTAATATTTAATTTTAATTTTTTAAAATTTCCTGGGGTCAATGTGTTACATTTTCTCTTTTGGATTGTTATCTTTCAGTTGCAAAGTTGATCAAAACAACATGAGTAAATCTTAAGCTTTGGTTTTAATTGATGGACTGGGAATGTCACTCAGTGATAAAGCACTGCCTACCATGTGCCAGGCCCTGGGTTTGATCCCTAGCAACACACACACAATTGAAAATGCAGCTTTTAAAAAGATGCATCGACCAAGTTCCTTCCCATGTCTGTTTCTCGTATATAATTGGAACCATCAGCTGATAACCTTTTAGGGAACAAAACTGGTATATAGAAGTGTTATGTAACTTGCCTCTAAGATGACATGAGCAAGATTCAGAAGCACAGCCACTCCCATTTTATGAACTACTCATGAAAGATGTCATTTTTTTGCTATAACCTTCACCTAAATTGGAGAAAAGGTGGATTTAATGAGACAACGGAAAAGTTTAACAGAACACACAGTAGAGCACTATAAGCTATTATGCCTTGGTGTTTGTTTCCCAGAATTTGTTCCTCTTAGTAGATTCTGGGATAATTTTAAAAGACTGTAACCTTTTACTAATTTTTTTTTTTTTTTTTTTACGGTACTGGAGATTGAACCCAGAGGCATTCTACCACCAAGCTACATCCCCAGTCCTATTTTTTTTATTATTATTCTTTATTTTGAAACAGGGTCTCACTAAGTTGTAGAGGGCATCACTAAGTAGCTGAGGCTGACCGTGAACCTGCGATCCTCCTGTCTCAGTCTCCCAAGTCTTTCTGTTGTCTCATTAAATCCACCTTTTCTCCAATTTAGGTGAAGGTTATAGCAAAAAAATGACATCTTTCATGAGTAGTTCATAAAATGGGGGTGACTGTGCTTCTGAATCTTGCTCATGGGATTACATGTGTGCACCACCACACCTGGCTACTAATTGTATTTCAAAAGATGCATGGGACTGGGCATTGGATTTTTATTAGGCAAGGTTCTACTGGCAATATTTCAAATTGTCCTTTTATTTGATGCTTCAGGATTATTATACCTGAAAGCAGTACACAATGATGAAATTCAGGATGTGTGTCTTTTTAATTTTTTTCCTCTAAAATGTGAGAGAACTACCCATGAAATAAGAGGTGCAGAGAAGAATAGATACAGCCTTCTACCATAGGCACATTGTCAGGCAGTTAAGTTTAGAAGAGATTAGATAAGTTGTTTAAGAATTTGGAAATTGACCATGTTGAAATTATCTGTGTCTTCACTTCACAAAAGAAGAAATACAAATGACCAAGAATATATGCAGAAATGTTCAACATCAACATCATTAGCAATCAGTGAGATGCAAATCAAAACTACCTTGAGATATCACCTAACCCCAATGAGAATGGCAATCATCAAAATCACAAACAACAACAAATGCTGGCAAGGGTGTGAAGTGGGAACTCTAATACATTGTTGGTGGCATTGCAGATTAGTACAACCACTTCGGAAAACAGTATGGAGGATCCTCAGACAAATGGGAATGAACCTACCATATGATCCAGCAATACCACTTCTGAGTATCCACCCAAAAGAATGGAAACCAAACTATCAGACTGATGCATGTGTATCTATGTTTATAGCTGCACAATTCACAATTCCCAAACTATGGAACCAGCCACGATGTCCATCGATAGATGAGTGGATTACAAAACTATGGGGTATGTACACAATGGAATTTTACTCAGCCATAAAGAAGAAAATCATGTCATTTGCAGGGAAATGAATGGAACTGGAAAACATTATGTTAAGTGAGATTAGTCAGTCACAAAAAGTAAAAAATCGGATGCTCTCCCTAATATTCGGAAGCTAAGGAGAAAGTGGGACATAAGAGGGACTCTAGACGAAGAAGGAGAAACCTTAGATGAGCAAAGAAGGTGACTTAACTGAAGGTGATGGGGAGGGGGGAAACACCCTAATGCACATGATGTACTTTCAAAAACATCAAAGTCAATCACTAAACTGAACTTGAGAAGGAGGGAGAGGGAGGGAGTGGGGCAAGAATTTGGGAAGGGTTAAAAGAATAATGCGTGCATGTATGCCTTTGTCAGCTTATACCTAACAAAGATGTATGATTAAAATGCACCAATAAAAAATAAAGAAATTATCTGTCTTCATACCATAATTTAAAGATCACTAGTTTATATAATGCTTGAAATAATTTTAACTCGGTATAAAGTCATTTGTTTTTCATCTTCAAAAGCCCTGGTATTCTACATATTATACTTTTTGCTCCTTTGACTTAGTGATATTCTCAGCTAAGGGGAATTTTTAACTGCTAAGTCAGTTTGTGCTACTTGACAGTTCATTGGATATGGGTAGGAACGAGTAGATGACACCCAGAAGAAATGATGAAAATACAGATTAAACAAACAAACAAACCAAGGCTTAGACACAGGAGGAAGAGGAAGGGGAAGAAAGGAGAAAATGGAGTAATTAGACCAAGGTCTCAGTTACCCAAAGTAAAATCATAGGCCAGAGGCACAAAAACTCACAGCATTGTTTAAAACAGGAAGTGCCGAATCAGATGTCATCAATTCCCCCTTTCACATCACCAGCCCATTGAAGAGTGCAAGTGAATGCATAGGTGCAGTGAAAGGTAATATTGCTGCAACATATTGTTTAGGGAATATTTTTTAATCAAATCCCCCCAAACTGGCAGATCTTGTAAGCATCCAGCACTTCTCAGCTACTGGGCTTTTAAGTGCTCCTCAGCCTTTGCGGGAAGGCTAACACCTCCCAGCGGAGGCTCCCAGCCAAGGGCTGATTGCAGTAGGAATACTGAAGCAGGTCAGTTCCAGGGAGATGGGAATTTCTTTCACAACTGCCTTCACCTCAAGAACTCTCCAGTGGCTTTGCCAAGCCTTTCCTCGAGTGCATGGTAGTCTAGGACGCTGCATTCAACCTCAGTCCCTCCCCTTTTCACTCAGGGTCAGACTTGCATCACTGGCCTGATGCCTCTGCAGGACTTGGGTGGATCCTTGGCTATTTTATACCTTGCCCAAGCACTTCCTGCAATGGAATCTTTGCAAGTGCAATGGAATCTTTGCTTAATTCTGATATATAATATTCGTGTATGGGTATGTATGTATATAGTATACCAAAGAAATCTCAATATCATGCCGTATAGAGCAAAGCTTTCCAATTGTATTTATACTCTCAGTGCATGAAAATTTGGCTATGAAGCCTCCAGGGTTGATTGCCATAGACTCTTAAGGAGTCTCAACCAATTTTTTTTTCCATGTGCTATTCAAATATTCTCATTTTCTTCCATTCATTTATTTATTTTTGCCTGGTGCTGGGATTGAACCCAGGACCTTGTGCATGCCAAGCAAACACTCTGCCACTGAGCTATATCCCCAGCCCCCAGATATTCTCATTTTGTATGGGTGTAATGATATAGGTATAATATGGTGTAGGTATAAATATGGGCCTTAATGGTTGGGAAACCCTGACAACAGGGTTATCTATCTGTGGAGAGATGCAGATGAAAGCTTGTAGTATTAAATTCTTATTATAAGCCGGGTGTGGTGGTGCACACTTGTAATCCCAGCATTTGGGAGGCTGAGACCAGAGGATGCGGGGTCGCCGCCAGCCTCAGCTACCTAGTGAGGCACTCCACAACTTAGTGAGACCCTGTTTCAAAAATAAAGAATAAAAAATACGGCTGGGGGTATAGCTCATAGGTAGAATGCCCCTGGGTTCAATCCCCTGTACCATACACACACACACACACACACACACACACACAAATTCTTAATATATGTCAGAAAGCACATATTTTAATTGCTCCTTTTCTCCATGCCAATCATATATTCCAGAGCCAGGGAGAAAAAGGAATTAGATATAGGTTCCACCATTAAAATTTTTATTACCTAAAATCTCCCACTTTTGAGCCAAGTAGTCTCATAAACACCCCATCCACAATTGCTCTATTAGCTCTTATAGGCTGATTTCACCGAAGTCCCCACTTAGCATTCCTTGGTTTCTGAGCTAATCATGGCTCTTGAGAAAACAGTGGTCTCTTTTATCTGCCATTTCTTTTTCCCTGGTTTCAGTTACCCACAGTCAATGCAGTCCTGAAATATTACACAGAAAATTCCAGAAATCAACAGTCCGTGTTTTAAATTGTCTTTCTGATGAAATTTCTTGTTATACTGATCCGTTCTTCTGGACCATGAGCCATCCCTTTGCCCAGTGTATCTACTCTGTATATCCTACCTGCCCATTGGTCACTTGTCTTCGTAATCAGTATCACATAGAGAGCTGGGTGCTATCCAGAGTTTCATGTACCCACTGGGAGTCTTGGGACATACCTCCCACAGATTGGAGGAGATTATCAGTAAGCCAGTATACAGGATTCTAGATATCGCAGATACTATCCCTGAGGAGAGAGTTCACTCCTGGGAAGCCAAACAGATTCGCAGAATTATAAGGAAGGTAAGGAGAAAATTCTGAAAAATTAAAATTGTGGAGGCCGTAGACTGATAGGATGGGGCAACGGGAAATGGCCATGTATGTCTAGTCTGTGCAGACATCAGTGTTGGGAGGTCAAGGAGAACTGGCTTCAGAGTCTGGAAATCTCAACTTTAGTCCTGGCTCTGTCTTGGCTTGTATTTTGAACAAAAGAGAAATCCTCTGGGCTTCTGTTTTCCTGTGTGTATATTGGGAGGAGTTAATGGAGACCACTTTTGTTTTTTTAGTGTTGAGCATTTTATTATGTTTTAAAAGCTTTACATTTGTGATACAGAAGTGTTGCTTGAGTGATAGATTATCAGTTTAGAAGCTGTGGAACTTTGTTATTCTCTTGTTAAGCACTTTATGAGGTCACAGTCTTGGTCCTGGAATTAAAATTATGCCATCATCATCTTCCTCATCGGAGTGTTTCTTGGGGATGTTCAGAAAAGTCTGGTCAATTTGACAGTTCTCATGAAATTGTAAAGCCTCAATTCTATTGATCTCACTGAGTTGTTTTTTTTTTTATTGCAAGACACAGATTTTCCTTCTCAAACAATTTCTCTGCCATCTGGAGGGCATAGAGATGACATTGAGGATAATGAGAACCATTTTTAGCATTGGGACAGTGAGTAGATTCTCCAGCAGCTCCAAGATTCCAGAGTGGACAAGCTGGAACAATAGTGGATCCATCATGCCTTTAGCCACCATCCAGCCAGCCTCCTTCTGGGCTTTGAGCCCCCGCCCCCTTCTAACGGGGCTGCCAAAGGAGGCAGCATCATTGCATTCAGCTGCTGGGTATGCTGGTGGGCTGCAGCCACGTGGCTCAGAGCCCAAGCTCCCCTTTCTGGACAGAGGGCTTGGGGTGCTTCAGGAGCTGCGGCAGCACCCTCAGCATGCCTGCATCTGTGGCCACCTGAGCCCGGTGATGTGCTCCTGTGACAACATTTCCCATGGTGCGTATTTCTTTATAGTCAGAAAAGAGGAAAAAAAAAAATATTGAATCAGTTCACACTTGATTTTAGCCAAAAGGCTGAGAAGCAACTGAATTGATTCAGTTTCAGAATGGTGTATTTTATTGTCAGTTAATGTAAAAAAAAAAAAAAAATTAAAATGTCACATCCTCCAGGACAGAGAAGGGGATATGTATTCTTAGCATAATAAGGCTAGGATTATACAAATAAGTACAGCCAATGTTATGTAAATAGGGGAAATACGTCTTTTTCATGTAAGAAGATAAATGCCTTTGAAAAATGAATACTTGGAGCAATGAGATGTGTTTAATTTCAGAGACTGTATTTGGCGAAGTTAAATAAGCCACAGTCCAGGGAGAAGTCTTGCACCATTTCTCCCACCTGTGGGACTAGAGCTGCTCTTTCTTCTTCCCTTCACAACATCTTTGTCCAGCTGTCTCCAGGACTGAAGGCTTAACCTCATGCCTCTGCAGAACCATAAATGTAAATCTGTTGATTCCAGAGAATATTAGAGCCTGTAGATTGAAAGACATGAGAAAAGTATTCACTAGATGGGCTTGATTATTTGTGGGGACAGATGGTAAATCCTGGGACAAGCAGGAGCCTTGGGCAGCAGACTTTCCTCCACATCTGCTACAAACAGCCAGGAACTCCATCATGGGCCAATACCCAATTCTTTGGCCCTTTGCAGCCTTCTCCAGATGTAAAATCTTCATTGGCTCCTCAGTAAATAATTGCTTCAAGGCCGGGCATGGTGGCGTATGCCTGTAATCCCAGTACTGGGGAGGCTGAGACAGGAAGATCACAGGTTCCAGGACAGCTTCAGCAAGTAGTGAGACTTTCATCAACCCAGCGAGACCCTGTTTCAAAATAAAAATAAAATAGAGCTAGGAGTATAGCTCAGAGGTAGAATGCCCCTGAGTTCAATCCCCAGTCCAAAAAAAAAGTGCTTCAAATCTTTGTCAACCAGGAGAGTTGTGGCCATGCAGTTGTAGTGGCAGCTTATAAGCATGAGTTTCTGTGATATTAGTGACATTTCTCGTGCCTTATTCCAGGGAGTCTGGGAGCTCTGTTCCAATTTACCCTTGCTCTTGGATCCAGGTCAAGGGAACAGCACTCTCTCTATTGTAGCTGGTCACCATGGCAAGAGCCACAAGGCCAGGGAAGCACGCGCTGGGTCTTAGAGCTTCCTCCGATTCTGCCTACTTTCCATTGACCAGAGCAAGTCCTACGGCCAAGCCCAAGTTCAAGGGAGCAGGAAAATGCAGTTCCATCTTGTGCCCAGGGAACAGTCTTCATCTGTTTGACCTGTATTCAAATCCCATAAAGCGGGTAACTTATAAATGACAGAATTTTATCTCATGCTGTTCTGGAGGCTAGGAAATGCAAGATCACATTGTGAGCAAATTCAAAATCTGGGGAGGGCCTGCTCGCTGGCTCACAGATGGGCATCTTTTCACTGTGTCCTCACATGGGGAAGGTGTGAGGGACGTCTCTGAGACCTCTTTTCTAAGGTCACCAAGCTTGTCTACCTCATGACTTAATTACCTCTCATCCTCAAATACTCTTTGGAGAACAAGGTCTCAAACATAGGAATTTGGGGCGGACACAGGTACGGCAGGAACAATAAGCAGGATATTTGAACAGGCCTGATTACTACCACACCCTTGTTAATGCACCATTTGTTTTCATTCCAATGAAATGTTGATAATAAAATATCTACAACAGGAAGCATACCTCCACCTATGGTCAGTATCCTTGTATGAACTTCGAGAGGAGACCATAAGGGGCATCTACTCATCAATGGCCATTTAGAAAACAGTACAGCAAATACTGCAGGTCATCTGAGAGTCCTCTTTGTGAATGGGAGTTGACCTATTCTATGTCCCTCCTAGGTAAAGAATGGTGTTCTATGATACCCAATAGTTTCTCACACAGCTTCTAGCTTAGAATAAGTTCTCAATGCTAAGCTTAGCTTAGCTTAGCTTCTTTTAATATTCAGGTGTTCACACTATTTGGTTATTACTGATTGTACAATTTCTCCATCTCTATTGCTTTGGCATTTTTATATGTGAGAAAGGAAATATGCTTGGAAAACAGAATAACATTATTCATCATAGTACCATAGGAAGATAAGGATGTCCAAGAGAGACACCGCAGCATGAAGAGTATAATGTATTCTAGGCTTCTTCAAATTGTGTATCACTCCAGAAAGGTTTTATGCATATGCTTCTTTAAATTGTGTATCCTTCTAGAAAGGTTTTATGCATATAAAAGGACACACACACACACATCCTCCTCCTCCCTTTCTTACACAAATGGTAGTGTAATTTACTATTCTCAGTGTCCTACACTTCATTTTTTATTTTGCAATACTTCCTGATAAATATTAGTACATAGAGTAATTATTCTTTTTTTAATCATGCATGCTATTAATTTGCTTCAATATGTCATTGCTTAACCCTGTGGATTTATTTGTAAATTGCTCGTGAAGCTGGCAGTGGGTACTTTATCAAAAGCACAGTTGTTTTCAAAACACTAACTTCTCAGACAATAAAATATCTTCACATACTTTGGTCTGACGAAGTCAAATTTCCATGTATGGAAATCTCATCTGTTGAGGAATCCAACCTACGGTTCCTGATAAATGGGCAGGAAGACTGTAAGTCACTTACTTCCTGGCAATAGGAGAGATGGAGGCTTAGAGTGAGGTTCATGAAAGCTAGATTCCCAGGGCCTGCTGGGCCTCAGAGCCAAGGCTAGTCCAGGACTACTCTGCAGCCCTACTTTTAGACCCATAGAGTCTCAGCCTTTGGGTTGAAATAGGATTTCCTTGTATTCTCATTTAAACACTCTTGACTTTCTCTGACTTCAAAACAGCTTTAATCAAAACAGCTCATATTGTCTGTATCGGTCAGTTTGTGTTACTATAACAAACACCAGAGATAATAAACTTATAAAGAGAAAAGGTCCAGTTTGCTCATGGTTTCAGAGAGTTCAGTCCACGATGGGTTACCTACATCAGGTCAGTGCTGGTGGGGCATATCGTGGCAGGAACACTTAGTAGAGAAAAACCACTCACTGCATGGCCAGGAAACAAAAGAGAAGAAGAGGGCAGCACGGGGGTCCTGTTCTCCCCTCAAGGACCTGCCCCCCTTACCTAATGACCTCCCAAGAGGCCTCACCTCCAAGGTTTCCAGCACCTCTCAATAGTGGCACATGGGGACCAAGCCTTTACCACATGGACGTGACACCGAAGATCTAGACCTGTAGCATTGTATTTATTTTGTTTCACCTCAAGTCCTGACACACATTAATCAGCAAAAACATACTTCCATTGAGTTTTCTGACAGTAAGTCACCATGATGATGACAAACCTATATTAAAGGGGACAGGGAAGGCGTTGTTCCAGGTGGAGTCCTCTCCCCCCCCCTCCCCTGTGTCTTTGCCGCACAACGCACCAGCTCTCTCCCTGGGCTCGGGCCTGGACCTGCTTACCCGGGGCTGGCGTCAGTTGTAGCACTGCACGGGATTTCATAAGTCCTGACCATCTGGCCACACGAGGGGTGCCAGAAAAACATGTTGGGTTTAAGATTCCAATTATAGGCAACTCCGAAGGATGATCCAGCATCCTGATTGAGCAAGGGAGGCAGAGAATATGGTAATGAAGCAGGTTGAAGTTAAAGGATCTTGTCTTCTGGATCTAGTTCTGCCACTAGTTGGCTAACTGACTTTTGTTTTCTCAGCTGTAAATCTGAGGGTTTCATAAGAGGTAAATGACAAACAATACCTCCACAGTGACAATAGGTCATGGCTATTATTATAATGTGGCTGGTATGTGGTAGAGACTCAATAAACTGAGATCAGTCATTATTATCATCCCACCACCTCAAGACTTAAAGTAGGCAAACTGTTTTTCAAAAAGAGTATTAAGTTTGCAAGAAATGTTGTTTTTTTTAATCAGCTTAGAAATATTAAAGGGACCTCATAAGCCTGTTGCTTTGGAGTAAATGCATCAAATATTTTAGCACTTATAAAACATAATATGAACAAATAAAGTTTTGATATTTCTAGAATTTGATTTGCTTTAACAAAATACATATCTGATCTTATAGAACTATTCCTTTTTCCTTTAATAAAAAAAAAAGGCAAATGGAGAACTCTGTATAAGAATCACTCTGAGAGTGAGTGTGTATGTGCATACTCTATGATCTGGATGTCAATGTTTTGGGGGGCCAGACTGAGAATTATCAACTCTTCAGAACTCTGAAAATTTTTAAAAATTTTCCTCAATCAGTGTCTCCAAACTTGCCCAAAGATCAAAATCACCCAGTAAAAAAAATACAGTGGTCTACCCAGAATCTTCTACCCTGTTGAATAAGAATCTCTTAGGGAGGTCCATATTATATATGTTAAACAAAGATCCCAGTGAGTCTTATCAGAGAAGTTTGGAGAGCCCTAAGTTCAACCATACTTCCTTGCTATATTCAGTTCTAAGATAGATCTGTAGTATGGAGAATTAGAAGTGAAGAGTTTCTTTAAGATTTTTTTATTCCATTTGGTAATGTGCCAGTTACCAATTTATTGCCTCTCAGCTTCAAATCCACCTTTCTCGGTTGCACTGTGGGATACCAGAGCTGGGCCCTGGAACACCTCTCTCTTGCCAGCTGGCACAATTTTTTTTTTTTTTTTTTTTTTTTTTTTTTTTTTTT
>PVLC010009147.1:0-55270 GCA_004027655.1 Graphiurus murinus | reverse complement strand
CACCAATCTTGATCCATCCTCTGGGAGTGGACACATTGCTGCCCCCAGACCAACCAGGGCTCTGTTAGCAGGGGAGAAATGTCAGAGGGCCACTTGGCTGATGACTCACAATGAATGACACTATATGAAGTACAATGGAGATATAAGATAGGTGCCAAAGTACCACGGAGATAGAAAACCGCAATGGCTTAAATGGGGGTAAAAAGCAATAGAAGAAATGGGGATGTAACTCCGCGGCAGAGAACTTACCTAGCATGCACCAGGCCCCGGGTTCTATCCCCAGCACTGCAAATGATAATAGTAATACTAATAATAAAACGTCTAGAATAAACAGTGAAATGTGTAAGATCTCTATGATGATATTAAATTTTACCAAAAGACTTTATAAGACTTGAAAAATGGAGACATGTTCCTTGCGTGAAAAGTCTCAGTATGAGCAGAGCATGGTGGCACACTCCTATAATCCCAGTACTTGGGAGTATAAAACCAGCCTCAGCAACTTAGTGAGGCCCTTTTTTTTTTTTTTTTTTTTTTTTGCGGTACTGGGGATTGAACTCAGGGACATTCTACCTCTGAGCTACACCCCCAGCCCTATTTTTTATTCTTTATTTTGAAACCGAGTCTCACTAAGTTGCGAAGTGCCTCACTAGGTAGCTGAGGCTGGCCGCGAACCCGGATCCTCCGGTCTCAGCCTCCGGAATGCTGGGATTACAAGCATGCACCACCACGCCCGGCTCTAGTGAGGCCCTTTGCAACTTAGTAAGACCCTGTTTCAAAAATAAAAATAGTGCTGGGGGTGTAGCTCAGAGGTAAAATGCCCCTGAATTCAATTTTTAGTACCACACACATGCAAAAAAAAATCTCAATATGGTAGTGTTGATTGCCTATATAATAATCTACAAACCCATAGCAGTCTTAAACAAATGGCTTGTGTTTTTTAACCTTGATCCTAAAGTTTATCTAAAGGAGGAAATAAACATTTACAAAAATAAGATTAGCATGTAGCCTAACTCCCTATCAGATATCCTATCTTTTTTTTTTTTTTTAATAAGAAAGGGTCTTGAACTCATGGACTCAAGTGACCTTCCACCTCAGCCTCCAGAATAGCCAGACCACAGGCACATGTCACCATGCCCAGCTCAGATATCACAACATTTACTATAAAGGTATCCGTGACAAAAACAGTGAGGTACAGCACGAGGAGAGAATACAAAGCACAGAACCAAGAAGGGAACACCGGGCAGATTATGCAGTCCAAAGCAGCCTATGCTTCTTCCTAGATGAGGATTAGCATATAAGAAATATGGTACTTCAAATCAGCCATGAATAATCGATTATTTTAGATTTAATTTTGGAAAAATGTCTCCCCCTTGGGAACAAATAGTTATATTCCTGCACCTCATGTACGAAGATAAATTCCAGACGAACTAAAATTATAAACATAGAAAAATGTTTATAGGAGAATATTTTTATAGTTTTGGGTGTGAAAGGAGCTTCTAAGATGATATAAAATCCAGAAGACTGACCAGTTAATCTACATGATAAATTCTATAGGTGAAGAATGTTAAAAACAAATGTTAAACCTTAAATATTTGCAATGTATGTAACGGAGGATAAATATTCCTTGTAAAGGGTTTTTGGTACTGGGGTTGAACCCAGAGGCATTCTACCTCCAAGCTTTACTTCCAGCCCTTTTTATTTTTTATTTTGAAACAGAGTCTCACTAAGTTGCTCAGAATCTTAAGTTTCTAAAGCTGGCCTTGAACCTGTGATCCTTCTATCTCAGCCTCTCAAGTAATGGGATTACAGGCATGTGCCACCATGCCCAGCTGGTAATCTACATTTTTAAAAAGGACATAGGATAGCATCAAGTAGTTCGTGGAAAGCATACAGAATTGACAGAACACACATTTAAAAGATTTTATCATGATTGGCCAGCATGTGTGAGAGCCTAGGTTCAATCTCCAGCACTGCACAGGGGCAAGGGATATTGTATCTCTGATGAACATGAAAGTAAAAATTATAGTAATAAAATAATCTCATTCATCATGTTCATAAACATTTTTAAATTGATAATGTTTAGTATTACTGTAGATATACAAGTACTACGTTTGTGGAAATATAAGTCTATACTGTGATTTGGTCTTCAATGGGACAGAGTGTACCAACATTTAAAATATTCATAACTTTTTGACCCAGACGCTATAATTCTGTGATTCTATCCTCTAGAAACATTTACATACAAGCACAAAGGTGTTTATTATTTCTAATAGGAGTGAAACTAAAGCTGGTTAATTTTTCGATAATAGTGGAGATGTTTATAAAGTATAGTGTGTGAATTTATACTATTACAGAATTCTGTTTTCATTAAGATAAACCTATTTGTATTTACATGGGAAAATCTTTAAGCTATGTCATTAAATAGAAAATTTTTGCCATTTATTTTTATTTTATTTTATTGGTACTAGGGATTGAATCCACGAGTATTCCGCTTCCGAGCTACACCTCCAGCCCTATTTTATTTCTTATTTGGAAACCGGGCCTTACTAAGTCGCAGAGGGCTCGACTAAGTTGCTGAGGCTGGCTGCGAACCTGCAATCCTCCTGTCTCAGCCTCCCAAGTATTGGGATTACAGGCATGCACCACGCCCAGCTAATTTTAAGTGATCTATTTTCATATTACATGATTGTTACATTTGCATTAATATTATGCTTATATATTTTAATCAAATAAGTATATAAATGTATAGAATAGTATCTAAAGAATCCTTTAAGCTGGGCATGGTGGCGCACGTTTGTAATCCCAGTACTTGGGAGGCTGAGACTGGAGGATTCGGGTTCGTGGCCAACCTCAGCTACTTAGTGAGGCACACCGCAACTTAGTGAGACTCTGTTTCAAAATAAAGAATAAAAAAATAGGGCTGGGGGTGTAGCACGGAGGTAGAATGCCCTTGGGTTCAATCCCCAGTACTTGCAAAAAAAGAGAAAGAATCCTTTATAGATAATTTCTTAAAGATCGGAGTACATTAATGCAGGAGGTTGGTTGGGGAGAAACCAGCTATAAAGAGGTTTAATATTTTAGTGTATGTATTTCTCACTGCTCACCTTTTTTTTTTCATATTAAGCATGCACCATGTTGCTTTTGCAATTGAAAAATATTTTTAAAATACTTGGATTAATCTGACTCAGGTTCAGATTATTGCATACATGTAGTAACAGTAGCTATGTGACTTTAACATTTTTAAGTTCTCAGAGACACCACATCTTTACAGATTAAGTATCACTTAATTCATAGGTGTGTTAACATATCACGTGGAATTGGTCATGAAAAGCTCTGGGCTCATAGTTAGTGCTCAACAAATGTCAGTTTCTTAAGTGGCTGAGTTTAGAGACAAGTCAATTATAATCTTTATCATTTGCTTTTCTTGTTTGGGTCTAAAGGAAGCATGGTTTGATCAAATTGATCTGATCAAGCACTTGTATTTGCAATTTTTGTTGAAAGATGGCAGTTAAGTTGTACGTTTTCAAACAAACTAAAATTTTAATTTGGTCATTTTTTTTCATTTATAGCAAAGACAGCATTATTCAGCATGTCAGCCAGGGTGCTAGTCACGTGGAGGTGTAGACAGTGAACATTAGATGGTACTTTCGATGGTGAATTTTAAGAGTTGCTTTAACTTAAAGCTTTCATTTTGGTGAGATAAATTCAATTCTGAACCATTTGTAAAATTCTAAGGATATATGAAAGTATAATAAGTAGTGGTGAAAAGTCATAGAATCACAGAATCCTTGAACTGAGCAGGACCAAGGGGTCTTTTATTCAATCTCTATCCAATACAAGATTCTCTTCCATGACATTCTTTGATGGCTGTCAGGTAGTTTCTGCTAAAATAATAACTACAGTTTATTGAATGTTTACTATTATTTCAGACATTATATTAACTCTTCATGGATATTATCTCAATTTTAACACCACAAAAAACCTGAAAGCTAGCTACCCTCATACACAATTGGCAGACAGACTCCGAGACTGAGAGAGAGGTTAAGGGACTTTTCTGAGGTCACACAGTTAATTCAAAGGGCTGAAATTGGAACCTAGGTCAGCCTCAGCCCAGGGTTCATGTTCTTAATCTGAACCAACATACTCTATTGTCTTCACTTCTGGAGCACTTCCAATAATAAGAAACTCAATATATCAAAAAGCACCTGTTTTGCTTCTTGCAAAGTTCTCTCTAGAGACCTTGAACTTGTCTTCTTGTAACATCAGTTCCATACCTTGGCAAGCATCAAAGAATAGCTCTAGTGGAATTGGACTTCTCAGAGATACAAAGGTGCTATAAACAGGATTTCTACCCTCAAAGAGCTTATAATTGTGATTTTTCTCTCTGGAGGAGTTGGGACAAATGTCTTCTACAATCTACCCCTGTCCCTCTTCCAAATAAAAACACACTCTTCCCTTAACTTTTTGTTTTTCCACATTAAATATCCTCCATTCCTTTCAATGTTGTCAAATTTCCAGAGCCTTCCCTACCTTAATTATCTTTCTCCATATGTGTATCTGATACTGTCCTTAAAACACAGGGGTTTGGAACAAGTCAGTGCAATGCCATGTTAGTTAAGAGGAATTTAAACAGATTTTCACTTGAATATCAACTTCAACTAATATTTGTGGTAATGGTTATAGCTTTTGATAGCAGTAGGATTATTTGTATATTATATTTTTACTTTATTTTATTTTTTGGTACTGGAGATTGAACTCAGAGGCATTCTACCTCTGAGCTACATCCCCAGCCCTATTTTGTTTTGAAACAGGGTCTCGCTCGTTTGATGAGAGTCTCATTTGTTGAGACTGTCCTCAAGCCTGAGATTCTCCTATCTTAGTCTTCCAAGAACTGGGAGTACAAGGTGTGTGCCACCACTCTCAGTTATTTGCTGATATTAAATCAGTATCACTCTTCCCAGCACCTGTCTCCCTTTTTAATGTTTACAAATATTATTGTTTCAGGTCTTGATTTTTCTCCTTCACCTTGAATTAAAATACTTATTTATTTATTTATTTAGGATTGAACCTAGGGGCATTCTACTTCCAAGCTAGCCCCATACATTCTTATTTTATACACACACACACACACACACACACACACACACACACACGTGTGTATTTTTCGTTTGTTTGCTTTGTTTTGTTTTTGTGGTACTGGGGATTAAACCCAGGGGCATTCTACTTCTGAGCTATGCCCTCAGCCCTAGTTTTTATTCTTTATTTTGAAACAGGGTCTATGCTAAGTTGCTGAGGAGGGCCTTGAACCTGTGATCTTCCTGCCTCAGCCTCCCAAGTATTAGGATAATAGGTGTAAGCCACTGCATCTAGCTTGAAAAACAATTAAAAAAAATTGAGAGAAACAGAGGTTGCTCAGGCTATATTACCTAGACTGGTCTCAAACTCTTGGACTTAAGCCATCTTCCTGCCTCAGCCTCTAAGGTAGCTTGGGACTATAGGGTTTACCTGATTGAATTTTAAATTCTTAAGTAAAGATTTTATTGCTATCTTTTTAGTACAATTAAAAAATTTATATTGAGCAGGGCATGGTGGCACATGCCTGTAATCCCAGTACTTGAGAGGTTGAAACAGGAGGATCACATGTTGGAGGATAATCTCAGCAATTTAATGAGACACTGTTTCAAAATAAAAAAAATAAAATAGGGCTTGGAGTGCAGCTTGGATATAGAATGCCTCTTGGTTCAATTTTCAGTAACAAACAAATAAAAAAATGGTCTAGCATTTCAAACTGCCAACTTTTTTCAGTCTTGATATTGTTTTTCAATTTATTAGATAGCTCTTCAAGTTTTGTGAAATCCTCAATCCTTAGAGCCCAATGTTTTTGTGCTCTTTTTGAAGGATCAAGGCAAAAGGAGAGTTTTGAATTGTGTTACTAATGACCTCTTCCAAGTTGCAATAGGTTCATTAATCAATCTTCTTTTGTTATCATTGTTCAATCAACTCTCCTTTGTTATCATTGTTCAATAAGAGATGACTTCACCTATCTAAGTTAGCTGTAGATCTACTATATTATGAGAAGCAGAAAACATGTTCTTGAAATTAGGTACATTGTCTTGTCCTTTTTAATTTGGTCTAGTTTATTCTTATTGAAACCATACTAGATCTGACAATCATTTCATCTCTTACTAAAAGCTTACAAATAATTTATCTCATTTACCTACCTATCTCCCTTCTATCTTTTAAAAAAAATGTCTGTTCTAGTTTTGCAAAGTATTCAGGTAAAAATAAATTCAATACAAAAAGCAAAAATAAAGACATTTGAGCAAGGAGAAAAATTAGTAGAAAAATACCAAAAGTAGATATAAAATTAGCACACCAAAATGTAAGACATAGACTTATTTATTTTAATTTTTTTCAGAGACAAAGTCAGAAGTTTATTTAGAAAAGTGGGGGATACACGTTCAAGGGAGAACTTGGGCCATCTCAAGAAGCGGAGCGCACCAGGCATAGACTTACATATGTGTGTTTGAGTGGGCCGTAACAGGTAGGACACATCACTAGTGACACGGCATGAGACTAGGAAGATAAAGCTAAACCCATTTTTGTTTGCTTTCGTTTTTTCAATAAGAAGCAGAGGTTTTCCTGATGCCGACACTTGAAAGAGCTTTACTTCTATGGACTCACCCACAGCTCCTCATTAGGACCAGGTGAACACACCAAATCCTGATTGGCTGAGCATAATTTTAGAAGCCCGAGCAAATGTCTGCGTGGGCACGTTTCTCACGGTCTGACGTCATCCGGGATGACCCAGAGGATCTGCAGAAAGTATATGCCGCTGTGCTTCAGACAATTCTCTATTCATTGCTTTGCTTGCAACTACCTTGCCTATGAGATTTGACTAGCTGAGACGCCTCCGCCACCACCACCACCACCACCAGTGAGAATCCAGAGTTCAGATGCTATTGATTTAATTGCTAACAACTATGTTGTCTTTTTAGTTTGGAAGAGCTGAGACCTCCAATGAAAATATAGAGTTCAGATGCATATGCACATGGGTAAGTTCCCTGTAAAAGTTAAGGAACCATGGCAGTAGTTCACTGGATGAATTAAGACCATGGCAGTAGTTCACTGGATGAATTCATGAATAATTTCTTTCTTTCTTTCTTTTTTTTTTTTTCTGTACTAGGGATTGAATTTAGGGGCATTCTACCTCCAAGCTACACGCCTACACCCCCAGCCCTATTTTTATTCTTTATTTTGAAATAGGATCTCACTAAATTGTGGAGGGCCTCACTAAGTAGCTGAGGCTGGCCTCGAACCTGAGATCCTCCTGTCTCAGCCTCCCAAGTACAAACAATTGCCTTTTAATGAGATAGTTATATAAACATGTCTACTATTAAAACATATTTAAAATATTAATATTTATTTCAGCCAGATGAAATCCATTCTGGTACTAGGTAGATCTGAATAATAAGTTTTATATTAGAGAGAATGTCATTCATATTTCAATACTTTTCTTTCTGTTTTCTCTACACAGAAGAAACTTGAAGACTTTCTGGATAGAATTTCTAAGTAGAAAAACACTATAGAATTTCTAGGTAGAAAAAAACTAGGCAGGTTATCTTCTAATATTTGTCATATTTTATTACTCTAAAGTTATAAGTATTGTCTAAAAAATATCTCTCACCTAGTATATATATATTTTCCCCCAATTCAGCAAATGCTTAAAAAATGCCATTTGCTGGGCGTGGTGGCGCACTCTTGTAATCCCAGCATTTGGGAGGCTGATACCAGAGGATCCGGGTTTGCGGCCAGCCTTAGTTACCTAATGAGGCACTCCGCAACTTAGTGAGACCCTGTTTCAAAATAAAGAATAAAAAATAGGGCTGGGGGTATAGCTAGGTGGTAGAATGCCACTGAGTTCAATCGCCAGTACCGAAAAAAAAAAAATGCCATTTGACCATTTTCCTAGGTGACTTAGTTCATAGTTTAAAAATAAACAAGTGCAGACAGTCTGCTACCAGATAGTGATGAGCCAGCTCCCACAATCTGACTGGCATTGTCCTCGCTAGCAGACAATCTACTCAGCTCACCTCTGGCCTCACTTGCAGCTATCATGGGCATTTCTTGGGTATAAAGGCAGCTTCCCACCTCAGATATCCATGCTTCTTTGTTTTTCTGCCTGGAGACCTTTGCTTGCACCACAGAGAATGCAGAGGGCAAGGTGGCAATGCTAAATCATTCCCTGGTGGTATCTCACAACGCGTGAGTCTGTGGCTAGCTGCCTCACCTGAACCATCCTGACAATGCTAACGCATGTTCCGCATGCTTTCTCAAAGGATCCCTGTGAATCGGAGCCAGCTGCCCAGAACAAGAACATGCTCCTTAACACATGGCCTCTGTCAAAGCCTGTTTCAGGATCTACTTTTGGAAAAAAAAAAAAAAAACCCAAAAAACAAAAAACCAAGATAGTCTCCTTAACCATTCCTACTGAAATTTCAATGAACTTGATTATGAATTAGCACCCAGTTCCCAGGAAGTCCTGTCTGTAGCTCAAAGTGGCAGAGGAGTGGAGGAAGGATGATGTTAAGGAAAAAGCACAGAAATGAGAACCAGAAAACCCAACCTATGACCCCTTATCAAGTCATTCAGACATGACTGAGGTCTCAACTGATTGCTCTGTCCATGAACACGTTCAGTGGACATCTGAAAAGCAGCTCTTGGTTCTCTTCCAGTGTTATATACGCTCAAGCATCCTTTGCTAGACTCTCCTCATTTTCCTACATCTAAGAAATCTAAGAGATCTGGAGAAATCTAAGTTTAGTCCCCAGACCCATTCTCTTGACTACCTAAATTCACTCCCAATGGAATTTCATCTAGTCATGTGTTTTAATTTAATATATTATGTATAACTCCAAAATTTACATCCTCAACCTGTCCTTCTGCCTTGAACTCCAGAACCCTTAATGGCTAACCCTTATGGCTATTTAACCTCTCTGCTTGGGTCTCTAATATGCATTAAACATATTCAAATTTGGATCC
Organism: Graphiurus murinus; assembly: GCA_004027655.1. Lineage (NCBI taxonomy): Eukaryota > Metazoa > Chordata > Mammalia > Rodentia > Gliridae > Graphiurus > Graphiurus murinus. The sequence continues at coordinate 46,228 of PVLC010009147.1, read as the reverse complement.
TTGCTTTCCACTTCCCCCAGCCTTCTTTGGGAGTACGTGGCAGTTCTAATTTCCTAAAAACATTAGTCACTCTTAATTTCTCACTGTATCATACCCAATATTCAACCCATCAAATCTGTCTTCCACTTCAAAAGACACCTTTACTCTAGCCAATCTTTACTTCTCTATGGCTAATCTTGGCCTGGGTACCATCACTGACTGAACTCTCTGTTTCTACAACTTATTTTTTATTTGTTTATTTATTTATTTATTTATTTATTTATTTATTTATTTATTTATTTTTTATGGTATTGGGAATTGAACCCATGGCTAGTCTATCTCTGAGCTATACCCCCCAGCCCTAATTTATTTTATTTTGCAATTTTGAAATAGGGTCTTACTAAGTTGTGGAAGGCCTTGCTAAATTTCTGAGGCTGGCCATGAACCTGTGATCTTCCTGTCTCAGCCTCCCAAGTACTGGGATTACAGGCCTGTGTGCCACCATGCCCAGCTGCTGCCTCTACTCTTGACCCCTTAAAATTGATTTTTTTAAAAATTTGTGGTAATGGGGATTGAACCCAGAGGAATTCTACTTCTGAGCTACACCTCCAGACCTATTTTTTATTCTTTATTTTGAAACAGGGTCTCACTAAGTTGTGGAGGGCCTCACTAAGTAGCTGAGTCTGGCTGCAAACTTGCAATCCTCCTGTCTTAGCCTCCCAAATCTGGGATTACCACCATGCCTAGTTTACTAGATTCCTTTAAAAACATCAAACCCCATCAAATGACTAATATCTTATGATATCCCAATTTGGTGTAAAATCTATCAGGTGTAGTGGTGTATGCTTCTAATCTCAATGATTTAGGAGGCTGAGACAGTAGTATTACAAATTGAGGGTCAGCCTTGAAAATTTAGTGAGACTCTGTGGTGGCGCACACTTGTAATCCTAGTACTTGGGAGGCTGAGATTGGAAGATCCAGGTTCACAGCCAACCTCAACTACTTAGTGAGGCTCTTCACAACTTAGTGAGACCCTGTTTCAAAATAAATAATAAAAAATAGGGCTGGGGGTGTATCTCGGAAGTAGAATGTCCCTGGGTTCAATTCCCAGTACCACACACACACACACAAAACCCCTAAAACCTAAAAGGATTGAGGGTATAGCTCAGAGGCAGAATGCTCCTGGGTTCAATTCCCAGTACATTTATACATACATACATACATACATACATATATCCATAAATAAAGGCCTGAGATATAGCTCAATAGTAGAGTGCCCCTGGGTTCAATTCCCAGCCTCTCTCTCTCTCTCTCTCTCTCTCTCTCTCTCTCTCTCTCTCTCTCTCTCTCTCTCTCTCTCTCTCTCTCTCACACACACACACACACACACACACACACACACACACACACACACACACACACACACACACACACACACACTTTCTCTCTCGACTGTGTTACTATATCCTGGGTTGTTTTGGACTGGAGAGTCTGATGTGACTCTCTCCACTACTCTTGGGGTTGTATCTCGTCCACTCTCCTCCTTGCTCTAAATGCTTAGGTCTCACTGGCTCCTTTTTCTTACTTGATTCTTCACACTTGCTAGTCCCTCTCCTTGGAATTCTCTGCAATCTTGTATCTTCAGAGACACTCTTTCTTCATCAAGACCTCTACTGGAATACTGGTGTATTGAGATACTTTGCCTTACAACTCTATCATACCCACCACACTTGCAAATGTATGCACAGGTGGAAGTCCACACATCCACACATGGTCCTCTCTGCTAGCATCATCTGACATATTGCGCCTTTCTTTATTTCTTCCCCAATTATTCATTCTTTGAGATCAGAGACTTAGATTTATTTCCTGCTGTATGCTCAGTATCTACCAGTTTCTGGTACAAACCAGGCACCCAAAACATATATTGTGAATCATGTAATAAACCAGCTGTAAATCAAGGGAGATTGGCCTACAAAATCTTTAATCTCCCTTTCACTCAAGTACTATACGATCTTAGTTGACTATAAAAGTATAAAAGATGTGCTATAACTTGTTTAATCAGACAGATGACTAGCTTTTTACTATTGTTTTTAATCTTCCAAAGTTGCCTGTCAACTCACTCTTCTCTATTCATTAAAATGTTTAAGTGTGGAGCCGGGCATGGTGGCACACGCTTGTAATCCCAGTACTTGGGAGACTGAGACAGGAGGATCTGGGTTTGAGGCCTACCTCAGCTACTTAGTGAGGCCCTCTGCAACTTAGTGAGACCCTCTTTCAAAATAAAGAATAAAAAATAGGACAGGGGTTATAGCTCAGAGGTAGAATGTCCCTGGGTTCAATCCCCAGTACTGAAAAGAAAAAAAGTTTAAGTTTGATTTTATAAGTTTGTGTTTATGTATGTATATGTGTGTGTATATATATGTGTGTGTGTATATATATATATATATATATATATATATCAACTTGATATTTGTATTTTTTCTTCCTATCTTGATTACATTTTCTGTGAGCATTACACATTTCTCTGGGTACATTGTATTTCCAATAGAATTTAGATTTAGGAGCAAAAAAGAAAAATTAAAATTTCCCTTCTGCTTAGGAATGGCATATTTTTCCTAAGCAGTTCCATTTATCTATTTGCTACTTTTAGAAAATCAAGAGAAAAAGAAGAGCAGTGATACCAATTTTATATCCATATGATTAGTCCAATACATGGATTCTCATCCTTTTCACTTCTTTACCCAAACCAATATGTGCTCATTGATTTATTTTCTCCACCTATCTTAATTATTGTTTCATTTCTAATCTGAGATTTCTCTCTTTTTTTTTTTCTTTTTTGCAGTGGTGCTGGGGCTCAAATCCTACAATGCTATCCCTGAGCTATACCCCTAACCCCTCTAAGAAATTCTTTAGGTAACTATAAACTATTTATTTAAAGTTTATAGACCCATACATATTTTCTTTTAATTCTTTCCTTAAAGCTGAGATCTAGTTTTGTTTTGTTTTTTCATGTATACTAAAACAATGGAGACTTACATTTCTTTGAAATCTGCCCCTATGAAGACAGATTCCAGCCTGTCACAAATCCCTCTTCCACCTGCTACAATTGTCACTTGATTGCACAACTTTATTTTTTAGTAGCTTCCTTTTTCCTAGTATGATTCTGACTTGGTCATTTCTTTTGTAAATCCTCTTGCCTACCCTCATCCCTCCCCGCCTTTTTTTTTTTTTTTTTTTTTTTTAATTTTTGGTAGTTCAGAAGCACTTTGTGATGATTTGCCAAGCAGAACTGAGATTTTATTGATCTTTTTCATTTTCTAAATATTTCACTATTAATTGCATATTTAAATTGCAGAATATAACAAACATTAAATACCTGTTAAAAATGAAGCAACTCTGATACTTGATAACATATGTATTTAATGTTCTGTGAAAACTTTGGTTTTGGAGCACCACAGTCTATCTTCAATCCTGATGTACTTTTTGTGTAAATAGCCACCCGTGGAGCATTTGGGGAGGTGTTTGTGAGCATTTTGGGGGGTTTCTTTTGTGTGTGGATTAGCAACAGGATGGAGATGGAAAGGGTAAGTGGAGGAAAAGACAATAGAGGTGACAAAAAGGAAGATTAGATTCATTGATTTGTAAATAGTTATTAAGTACTTGGTGTGTTGCTAGACAATGGAGATAATGGTAAGCAAATCCAGACAAGATCACTGGCTTTCTGGAGGTTAGAGTCCTTCTGGAGGCAGAGAGGTGTGTGAAGGACAGGTCCCCAGGTCTTCAGGTTATGCTTCTTCTAAAAGCATCACACTTAGGTGCAGTGATGCACCAGCACTAGCCGGAGATCTGCCTTCAGTTTCTTGCAGGTATCTAGAAGAAGGGATACTGTATTTTTTTTTTATTTCCCCCAAATTAGGCTACCAGGAGCCCTAAAGGAAATGTTCAAGAGAACTTATAATGGTCAGAGAGTTAGGGAAGGTCTCCTTAAGGTAAAACAAATACACAAACAAATGAGATCTGAAGATTTTAGAGAGAGTCAACTGTGGACAGAGGTGGCAGTGGGTGGGAAGTGGTAATGAGGAGGAACTCTAAGAACAGCTTGTGCACAGCACATGTGCGTGGTGCCCTAGAGAAGTTGAAGGCAGGATGCTGGACTAGAGTGTGAGATGGAGGAGAAAGCAGAGAGGTATTTAGGGGTCAACCCTGTGAACTGGAACAGGTAGACTGTTTTAAAGATGGAGTACTCAAGAGTGATAAGTACCTGGAGGGAAGAGGGCAAAACAAGCAACTTAGAAGGCTATCCCAATGATGGGCAAGAGATGTTGATAGAGTTGTCTGTGGCCTGACTATATCTATAAAAGCATTTAATTAAAACATGATGAATGTACTGTCAACTGAAAACATTATAGAAAGAAAGACTGTTTGGTGTGAAGAATACTGGTCAGAATGCTTAGGACCCAAAGCATGGCTTTCTGCCTTAGTAAATGGAGCAATATAATTACAACTTGTTTTGTTCTTGATAATGAACACTCTTAGTTAAGATGCATTATATTAGTGTTTTATGTGAAGACTATAGAGTTGTGAGTCTGTGCTAGTTGCAGATGTGTCTTGAACTTAACACCTCAACATCATTGACATCAGACTTATTCTTTACCTTGTTTGCATAAATGTGAACTGCTTTATGAAGTATTAATGCAACATAGTGAAAAAATTAATAATCTTATTACTTTAACAGTCTTATTGTTGAATAGTTAGTTGTTTCCAAACTCTAATTATTTTTTAGGATAAATTCCTGGAGAGATAATTTCTGGGTTATACATATTTCTAAGGCTTTTGACACATATTGTCAACATCTCTAGAAAGTTTTTTATGTACCCTCATTAGTAATAAAAGAATATGTGTTTCTCCATTCTCACACCAATACTGGATGTTCTTATTAAGAAATTAAGCTTTGATGTCAGGCATGGTGGCACATGCTTGAACTCTCAGTGCTTGGGAGGCTGAGACTAGAGGCAAGGACAGCCTTAGCAACTAAGCAGAAACTTCAACAACTTAGTAAGACCCTGTTTCAAAATAAAAAATAAAACAGGCCTGGGATTATAACTCACAGGTAGAATGCCCCTGGGTTGAATTTCCAGAAACACTACCACCACCACCACCAAAAAAAAAAAAAAAAAAGGAAAAAGAAATTAAGCTTTGCCAATCTTGCAGATAAAATAAAATCTTTTAAAAAATTTTTAAATTTTACTTTTCTAGCACAATATATAATCCCCCCCAAATTAGTAGCCATTTATATTTCTTCACCAAAATTTCTGTTGAGCTTTGTATTGATTTTACTTATTGATCCTTTGCATAGTAAAGTTCCTTTAATTTTTAAAATAAAGCCGGGTGTTGTGGTATGCACCTATAATCCCAGTACTTGGGAAGCTGAGACAGGAGGACAGCAGGTTCAAGAACAGCTTCAGCAACATAGTGAGACTCTCTGCAATCTAGTGAGACTCTGTTAAAAAAACAAAGAGAAAGCCTACAGAATGGGAAAAGATCTTTGCCAGCTCTCTCTCTCTGATAGAGGACTAATATCTAGAATATTCAAAAAACTTAAAAGACTTTATGCTAAAAAAAATACCCAAATAACCCAATAAAGAAATGGGCAACTGAACTAAATAGACACTTCACAAAAGAAGACATACAAATGGCCAATAAATACATGAAAAATGTTCAGTATCATTAGCAATCAGAAAGATGCAAATCAAAACTATACTGAGATTCCATCTAACCTCAAGCAGAATGACAATCATCAAGAAGACAAAAAACAATAAATGCTGGTGAGGATGTGAGGAAATTGGAACCCTTCTACACTGTTGGTGGGATTGCAAATTAGTTCAGCCAATATGGAGATCAGTGTGGAGATTCCTCAGAAAATTGGGAATAGATCCACCATATGATCCAGCTATACCACTCCTGGGTATCTTTCCAAAGGGACTGAAATCAGAGAATTATAGTTATATATGAATATCCATGTTCACAGCAGCCCAATTCACAATAGCCAAATTATGGACCCAACCTAGGTGTTTATAACCAGATGAATGGATTAGAAAATTATGGAGTATCTACACAATTGAATTCTACTCAGCAATAAAGGAGAACGAAATTATGTTGTTTGAAGGAAAATGAATGGAATTGGAGAACATTATGTTAAGTGAGATTAGCCAGTCACAGAAAGTTAAGGGATATATGTTTTCTCCAATGTGTGGAAGATAGGAAGTAATCAGGATACCAGAGGGCTTCAGATAATGGAGGAGAAACTTTAGTGGAGTTAGGGAAGTGGTCTAAGGGAAGGGGAGGAGGAAGAGGGAGGATCAACGAAGGAATTACTTCCATCCACATTATATACATGTGTGAGAATACCAATGTCATTCTCAATATCCTGTATGGGGAAGGGAGGGAGAATGAGGAGGGAGCCTGGAAAAAACCTACCAAGTGCTATATGCATGTATGTCACTATCACTATCATTTATAATATGATGTGAGACTATAATGCACCAAGAAAAGCATATAAAAATGTTATGTTTACACATTTGCAAAAAAAAAAAAAAAATAGGGCTAAGGGTATAGCACAAAGATAGACTGTCCCTTTTGTTCATTACTCCGTACCACAATAAAAACAAATAAATAAAATAAGACTTATTTGGGTGTGGTAGTGCATACTTAGAAATCCCAGTACTTGGAAGGCTGAGTGAGACGGGAAGATTACAGGTTCAAGACCAATCTCAGCAACTTAGTGAAACCCTGGTTCAAAATAAAAAATAAAATAGGGCTGAGGGTATAGCTTGGAGGTAGAATGTCCCTGGGTTCAATCCCAGCATGACAATAAATAAGACTTAAATCATTATGCTAGCCGGGAGTGGTGGCGCACGCTTGTAATCCCAGCATTCGGGAGGCTGAGACCAGAGGATCCGGGTTTGCGGCCAGCCTCAGCTACCTAGTGAGGCACTCGGCAACTTAGTGGGTAGAATGCCCCTGAATTCAATCCCCAGTACCGGAAAAAAAAAAAAAATTATGCTGCTTCAGTAAGTATTACTATTTTATTAACTTTTTTTTTTTTGGTACTGTGGATTAAATCCAGGGGCATTCTACCTCTGAGCTACACTCCCAGCCCTATTTTATTTTGAAACAGGGTCTCTCTAAGTTGTGGAGGCTGTCCTCGAGCCTATGCTCCTTCTGTGCTCCTGTCTCAGCCTCCCAAGTACAGGGATTACAGGCATGCACCACTATGACTAGCTTTTTTTTATTCACTTTTCACTTAAGGAGGAAACTTTTGTTCATTCTAAAAATTTAGAGAATAATTACCAATGAAAATTAAAATCAGTTTGCATTTTTGCATCTTTAAATTTGAGTGAAACCTGCATGCCGTGGTTATTAATGTATTCTCTGACCTACTCTGCTGTCACATATTTGAAGCTATAGGTTTTAGAATTTGAATTTTACAGGTAATTGATAATGATATCTGGAATAAAGACCTAGAAACCAGTGGGTGCTAATAAATGTTTAACAACTCTCTCTGCTTGTCAACTTTTTTGCATTCTGTGGCATAAATACTTCCATCCTGGTTGATCTCAAGCTTCCAGTGTAAAGTTGCATCATGGACTCTTGAATGTAGCACTGAAGCCATGCAGGATTCCAAAATGTCATCAGACTGGTTAAATTTGGTCACACATAGTATCATTGCTAAAATATTTCAAATTTTTACAATCTTGAACGTATGGAGAATGTTGGATACATCAGAAAACCCCATTTACCAAGTAGTCAGCCAAATGAAATTTACTTCTAATTTTTCCACTTCAATCAAATCAGCATACCATGGGCCAATTCTAGGAGTCCTTGGGTAAAGGAAATAAAGTATTTTGATCCAAAGTTATTTTCTAATAGACCAAATAAGACCCAGGTGGAGGAATTATAAGAATTTGGATCAGTTCATCTAGAAGAAAGAGATGTTAAGAATTGCATAAACTGGGCGTGGTGGCACACGCTTGTAATCCCAGTACTTGGGAGGCTGAGACCAGAGGATGGGTTCATGGCCAGCCTCAGCTACTTAGTGAGGCCCTCTGCAACTTAGTGAGACCCTGTTTCAAAAGTAAAGAATAAAAAATATGGCTAGGGGTGTAGCACAGAGGTAGAATGCCCCTAAAAAACAAACAAACAAACAAACAAACAAAACGGCATTAATAATTATCTTTAAATGTGTACGTGATGATGGGTGCAGCAAACCAAACCAACACCACTACCATAACTACCACCACTGTTACCTATACTCAATCTTCTCTATTTTCATAGAGTTATGAACAAAGTAAAATAAATATACACCAAGAAAGGAAAAATTTAGCTTAAATAACTACCTGCCACAAAGATTATAAACAATGAGTCAGAATACAAAAGTATTTTCCCTTTTCTATATATCTATACAACTATTGAAATAATAGAAGGCTGTCTGTCTACACTCATTCTGGTGTGACTTTGTAGCAGACTCAATGAGTCTCATACACTGAATGTACAACTTCTCTTTTTCCTAACAGAGAAGGAGCACGTAGAAAGCACAAGCATCTTAACATAGTGAACAACATGAAACTCTTGAAATCCAGAAGTTTACAATGTCACTGAACAGATGAATGCTTGCCCTTGGAAGGGGAGAAACAGCCACTCTGGGAAGAAAGAAAGCTTCAAGATGGGGGTAGTATAGTGACTGGAAAATACATTCGGTTGCTTTAAAGGATCAGCTTAACTCTGGCTCAAGATTCACATTTCCCACTTGTGTCTTGTCTTCAAAAATAAAAAGAGGAAACCACCAGTGAGCACATGTGGTGTTATAAATCATCCTGACTATTGTTAGGAAAATGAGTAAGGGTTCTAAACACCTCCAAAGGGTCCTGACCAGCTCTTTTCACTCACCTTGAGAAGAACCACACAAGGGAGGACACAAAAGGAATCCTTTCTCTTTTCCTACACCAGTCATCAGCAGTGTTCTCTTTGGGCTCCTGGCATCTGGGCCCAGTTGCTGGGTTACAGGAAAATATAATCAAAACAAACACTAAAAGGTACTCTTTTGGCTCTTAACATGTTGGAAAGGTCTTCTGCCTTCCAGCCTCTGTGCTCGCTGGTGGCTTTCTCCTTAGTTGTTATCCTTTCCTTTTCTTCCTGCAGGACAACTCCTGATTAGAAACAGGAGCAAAAGCAGACCTTAACGAGACCATTAGACCTTTAGACCTTTCCTCCAACTTCCTGCTGAACACTGGGGCATTTAACCTACTTCCAGTCACTATTTTTTTGGTACAATTGGCCACCCTACCTTATCCTCTGAGTACCGGTGGGGTGTTGTGTGGCTCTTTCACAGTAGCATTAACCCTTTCGCTCCCCTACTTTTTCCACTTACCAAGGATAGATTGCCAGGGAAACAAATGGTATTTTCCACTCAGGACTGTGGTGCCAGATTCAGTGATGGACTTCCTGCTTCTCAGCCCTTGTGATGTGCTATACTATATTTGAACTTGGACAGGAAAGCTACAAGCATGTTTAGAAGTTGGGGAAATAAGATCTATGGCAAAAGTCAATCCATTAGCCAGTTTGTCCAGAGTATTTTATTAAGGTCCATGGGGTGCCAAACACTTTAATAGACTCGGGGCATTCCAGCCTGCTCTGCAGAAGTTAAAAGAAATCGGGGTGATTTGTCCTGGAGGAGAGAAGAGTGAGAGGAAGCTGTTATAAATCCTCCAATATTTAAAGAGGTTTGATTTAGGGGGTGGCAAACTGTGTACTTCAACTCTCCTAAGGCAAGAGCGTGAGGAAGTTCACTTGAAACATAGACACTCTGTCTACTTCTAAGGAAGAGATTCCTAACAGTGCGAAGGGCTAAAGACCTGGATGGCTTCCTTAGAAAGAGGGCCACCTACCTCCCCTTTCTGAAAATCTAGACCCAAAAGGCTCACCTCTTATGTGTTTGAAATAATTTGGTTTCATGTGCGTGACTATGAGGGTGTATGTATTTATTTGAAGTCATGGGTTGGACTGACATTCTGATGTGGGAGACTTCTAACAATGATCTTTTAAAGGAAAATATTCACCGAATTTCTGGAAAGGTCAGAGGTACATGTTTTTATTCTGGTGTTTTGCAAAATTTGAGTCAAAGAAGACAAAGTATCTTGTCCAAGATCATCCCCAAAACAGACTGTCAGAATTGATCACATGTATTTCAAGTATATACTGTCTTTCTCTTTTCTTTTGTGGTACTGGGGATAAAACCCAGGTGCATTCTGTCTCTGAACTACACCCCAGCCTTATTAAATTAATTAGTTAACTAATTAATTAATTTTTGTGGTACTGGAGATTGAGCCTGGGGTATTCTTCTTTTGAGCTACACCTCCAGCCCTATTTTATTTTTATTTGAAACAGGATCTCACTAGGTTGATGAGACTATACTCCAATCTACAATCCTCCTGTCTCAGCTTTCCAAGTACTGGGATTATAGGTGTGTGCCACCAGGCTGGGCTATTTTTAAATTTTGAAACAAGGTCTCACTAATTTGCAGAGGGCTCTGCTAAGTTGTTGAGGCTGCTCTTGAACCTGTGATCCTCCTGTCTCAGGCAACCAAGTACTAGGACTACAGGTGTGTGTCAGCATGCTCAGCTTCTACCATCTTTTATCAAAAATTTAAAGTCAGGTTGGGAATATGGCTCAGTAGTACACCACTAGCTTAATTAGCATGAGGCTCTGAGTTCAATTTCTAGGACCATACACATATACACACACAAAATGTTTGAAGTCTCCAGAATGATTTTTACCTAGGTGGCCCAAAAAAATTACATCTTTCAGCTGAGCAGGATGGGAGAAGTTTGCAAGGCTTTGTCTCAAAATAAAAAAAACTAAACGAAATTAAATTTAAAAAGGGCTGGTGATGTAGCTCAGTGGTAGAGTGCTCCTAAATTCAGTCCCCAGTACCTAAAACAGAACATACATCTTTCCAAGTTGGCTTATCCTGTTTTTTTATTTTTATTTTTATTCTCTCATCATCACAGCTACTATTCATTGAACTTCTGCTATGTCAAGTATCACATTCAGAGCTTTATATACATTTTAATCTTTTAATCCTTACATCTATGATGTAAAGTAAGCATTGTTATTTTTATTTACCAGGTGATGAAACTGAGACAGATAAATTCTGCTAAAACTTGTCCAATTGTAGTCACCAAACTAGTAGGTGGTAGAACCAGAATTTAAATCCTAGTCTCTGAATTCAAAGTTCTTTCTTCATTGTACTGGTCTGCTGGGGAGAATATGACTCAATTATGTTATGTTACAGGGATTAAATTATCGTTAATAAAAACCTAATTCATGGAAACTAACCTCACTGAAATTGCTAAAACATGTATGATTTCTGGCAGTTAACATCCTCCTTAAAAAGTTATTGAAAGCTTTTCTAAGAAATAACAAAACAACATTCAAAGCAAAGAGCACTTTAGTTCTTCTGCTATCCTATTTTTTTGAGACGATTTTTCTGAGTGTCCATCAAGCGGCAAGACTGATTTCACTGGGGCTGTATTTCACAACATAACCAGCATCAAGACCTAGATTTTATGCTCAACAATTCTATTCTCTTTTATAATCTGAGTAAGGTGTGCCTTTTGCTCCAGGCCTCTGTAATATTCCAAATTCCTTTTAGAGATGACTCTTCCATTTGAGTCTTCTCAGTTGGAGCTTTGATCAAATTTATAGAAGCTGCAGGTAGAATTGGCACTGGGAAGACGTGCTAGAACCTAATGCAATTCCAGGCAGGCCTCCCTCTCCCACTCGGTGAGTGGAGGATTTTCATCTGCAAAGCGGAGATAATGGCCGAGGCAGCTCCCTGTTGTTGTGATGTTTGCTATGAGGAGGTGAGCTGAAAAATTAAACACAAAAACTAGGTGAAGTGTACAGTAGGCATTGCTGTTTGCTGTTGCCATTTCGTGTGTGTGTGTGTGTGTGTGTGTGTGTGTGTGTGTGTGTGGTGCTGAGGACTGAACCCAGGGGCATTCTACCTCTGAGCTATACCCCCACCACTTTTTTAGTTTTTACGTGGAAACAGGGTCTTGCTAAGTTGCTGAGAGCCTCACTAAGTTGCCAAGGCTGTCCTTGAACCTGTGATCCTTCTGTCTTAGCCTCCCACATATTGGGATTACAGGTGTGCTCCCTGATGCCTGGCTTGCAGTCGTCACTTTAAAGGGATTGCACCTTGGTTCAATCTGAAACCGAAGTTTATAATAGTGAATTGTTTTATTATTTCATTTCACTGATCTTCATCTTTTGCTTTTTTCCATAAGAAATACAAAAATTTCAGCTGGGCGTGGTGGCGCACGCTTGTAATCCCAGCATTCGGGAGGCTGAGACTGAGCAAAAAAAAAAAAAAAAAAATAAATAAATACAAAAATTTCAAGGGGGGATTATAATACATTTGTCTCTGTGCTTTGAATTTTCTCTGATCTGGACCACCATCCAAAACAGAACTCTTGATTTTATCCATAAAAAAACCTGTTCTTCCCACATTTCCTTTATTTATTTATTTTTGTGGTACTGGGGATGGAACCCGGGGGCATTCTACCTCCGAGCTACAGCCCCAGCCCTATTTTTTATTCTTTACTTTGAAACAGGGTCTCACTAAGTTGCGGAGGGCCTCACTAAGCAGCTGAGGCTGGCCTCGAACCTGGATCCTCCAGTCTCAGCCTCTCAAATGCTGGATTTACAAGCTATCCACATTTCCTTTAAACGGATGATGTCAGAATACATCATTTCAATCCCGTCATCCCAGGTGGAGAACGCTCCCTGTATTTTCCTCAACTGGGTTCAAAATCAGCCGATTCGGTCATAGGTATGCTTATTAGATCTATCCTCTACTTGCTGTCTTTCGTCTTTCACCAGTGTTGTTGAACCAGTTTAGGCTAGGCTAGATGGAAACACAACTTCCATCCACAGCCTCTGCCTATGAATACGTGTCCAAGGACAAGCCATAGCTACATCTGTCTAACAATTTTCTGTCTTTTTTCTGATGGTTGGGGCTTGTGTTCCAAATTTCTACTTTAGGAATAACCTAATTGGATGACATGCCAATGAAAAGGAACTCTCATGTTGGAGCTAGATGCCCTTTCGCTTCAGGCTCTTTTCTTCTGAGCTAAGCTTAGCTTTCTGTTGGCCTTCTGGGGGTAGGGTAGGTTGGCAGGGGTGAGCATAAAGTTCAAGCCTGTCTCATCTTACTGGCCTTATGGGAAGTGATGTATAAGACCAAGGAGCATTATAAGCAACCCAAGGAGGCCAAGGGGACAAAAGCCTTTTAAATATTTCTCCATGTAGGATCAATGATGTGTCCCTATGGCTTTTTCTCCAGAGAGCCTCAACTCCTGGTATCATGGCCCAGCTCTGAGTTTTTGGTTTTAATCCATTACTGGAGTGTGGTCTACTGTCAGGAGTAGAGTTAGGGAGAAGAAAGGGAGGCTTGGATGTTTCCCCAGAATAGTGTCACATTAAAAGTCATGAAATCATTTTTGTGGGTTATGACTAGCATTAGAAGGAAAAGGAAAGAAAAAAAAAAAAGTAATGTTATAGAGTAGAAAGGAATAGGACAGAACAGAACCAAAAGTAGTGGAGTAGGTTTCATAAGATAAGGTTATTATCCTCTCATATAACCTTTGTTTTAATTAATTGTGGAAGTAGTTGCATATATATTTATGTGTGTGTATGAGTCTATGGGCTCATAATATAAAATATATTTATTACCGTGGGTCACAGTCTAAAATGTTTGGAAGGCTCTATCTACTAGGTTAGAATGTATAAACAACTCTCTAATTCTAGTTTTCCACCTAAGCCTGTCCTCTGTCCTGCACATTGTCTCATGGGTAGTCTTCCTACAGAGCAACGTGATCATAAGGTTACCTTGGATAAGGAGCTCTGCTACTCCTAAGACAAATTCACGAGCATGGCATTCACAGGCTTCAGTAAGGCAATTCCTACTGCGTTTCCAGTTTCACTTACTCTGCATTCCTTCTTACTGGTCTACTTTCTCCCTCCCAAAGTGCCTTCACATTGTCCTTTTGTCTTTATTCTTATGGTTCTTCAGCCTTAAATGACATTTTTAATTCTCTGCTTATTTAAATTCAACTCACTTAAAAATTATTTTAAAATGACTTTTGTTGTTGTTGTTCTTGTACCAGGGATTGAACCCAGGGCCTCATGTATGCTAGGCAATTGCTCTACCATTGAGTTACATCTCTAGATCCTTTATTTAGCTAATTAATTAACATGTTAATTTATTTATTAGGGATTGAACTCAGGGGAATTCTACCTCTAAGCCAAACTTCCAACCCTATTTTATTTTGAAACAGGGTCTTGCTAAGTTGCTGAGGCTGATCTGGAATCTGCGAGTCTACTGTCTCAGCCTCCCAAGTACTGAGATTACAAGTGTGTCACTATTCCCAGCTTCCCTTTATTTTTTCTGATTAAAATTTTGGGTTATTTTAGAGGTTATTAAGTATTTAATAAAATTATATTAATTCCTTAATCCACAAATAATGTATTTTCAGATGTATTTTCTAGTCTTTGTTTCAAAGCACACATGCGTATTATATATAGATGTGCATATATATTTAAAACTCTCTTTTTCCTAATGTATTATAAAATTTTGCAAAATTATTAAATATTCTTTTAAATATATGTAGTGGATGCATTATATTCTCTTATATTGATATCACCAAACTTTTAAATAGTTTCAAATATTTTATTTTTATAACAATTAATCGATATATGTCTTTATATATTTTTCTGATGTTTTTCTATTTGAATAAAATAGTAGATTTGGATTTACTGGATAAAATTGTATTAGTATATATAAAGACCTTGGTATATGTATATAGGGCTTGATTTCTCATAAGAACCATACAAAATATCCCTGTTTGTGCCAATACTGGATATTATTATTTGTAAGAAGTCTGACAATCTCATAGAAGAAAACATATTTTGCATTATTTTTTATTTTTATTTGTTTTTATTTTTTGTGGTATTGGGGATTGAACTCAGGGGCATTCTACCTCTGAGCTACACCCCCAGCCCTATTTTTTATTCTTTATTTGGAAACAGGGTCTCACTAAGTTTCAGAGACCCTAACTAAGTAGCTGAGGCTGTCCGTGAACCTGGATCCTCCTGTCTCAGCCTCCCAAGTACTGGGATTACAAGTGTGCACCACCACGCTCAGCATTATTTTGCATTATTTTAACTTGTATGTTTTGAGTATTAGCAAGATGAATCCTTTAAAAATGTTTATCAGTCATTTATATTGCATTTTGAGGAAGGTACTTATGTGTGATCCTTGTCCATTTTCTTTTTTAAATTGGGGACTTGTTTTCTCTCATTTTGTCCCTTTTATTATGATTTCCATTTATTCTTCAATGCTAAATTTTTTTTTTATATATTTTTATTGGTACATTATAGTCTTACATTATAATGTAAGTCATGGTGATAGTGACATTCAGGCACACAGCACTTGGCAGGCTTTTTCCCAGCTCCCTCCCCATTCTTCCCTTTCCCATTCAGGATATTGAGACTGACATTGGTATTCTTATATATGTGCATAATATGGATGGAAGTAATTCTTTCATTGATCCTCCCTCTCCCCTTTCCCTTTCCCCTAAACCACCTCCCTGGCTCCACTGAAGTTTCTCTTCCATTATCTGAAGACCTCTGGTATCCTGATTACTCAATGATCAATTTAAAACACATTCTCCCCGAAACTTTCTTCTAGTATCTCAGTTTGAATCTTCATTGTTCCATAACAGATGACTTGTACTTCTACTTAGAGATCAACAGATCAACTTATTCTGCCATATTAGTTGCTATCTTCCTCAATTATAAGACATTTTTGCATTATTGAAAACATGAATATTTGAGAAAAGAAAGCTTTTCTTGTTTCTGTATCTCAGATATTCAGTATATTGTTGATGGTCTTTGCCAAGATAGATCTTCTCTTTTCAGTGTGAAATTTGATAAATTATTTTTCCTGTAATCTTTTAGAATATTCTATCTGAGGCTGCATTCACATCTTTTTAGGGAGATTGCTTAGCCCAGAATACATTCTTTTTGGGGTGTCGGAGAAAGGGTGAGAGCCATGCCCTCTCAAATCTGCTTGGCTATGCTTCCTAGTTCCATGTGAAAGATTTTCACCAGAAGCCTCGTGTGTAACCATAGTACATGGAGGCTGAATCAAGAGGATTGCAGGTTCAAGACCAGCCTCAAAATAAAAAGGGTGGGGGGGTGTACCTCAGAAGTAGAATGCTCCAGATTCAATCCCCAGCATCCTCTCTGCACCCCCCCCCCAAAAAAAAAGAGAAAATACTTCCAGCAGCATTGGAGGCTTTGTATGTGGGCAATGTGAAGTTTCTCTCTTTCCCTCAACACCATGGTGTTCTACTTTGATATACTTACTGAGCATTTGAGACCACTTAAATTACTCTTGTAAATTGGTCAGAGGTTAGAATCATAAAATGCAATTGCTGGATGGAACCTTGGAGATTATCTAATCCCAAACCTTTGACCCTCTTCCAGTTTCTCCTCCTGAGACTTCGCCTATTCGAGGTGACATTGGCCTCCCAGAAAGAGTAGCACTTAGTAACACTAATTACAGAGACAATTCTCCCTTTTTGCCCTTTGTCTGAGGGACCATCTCTCTGGGCACCTTCCCTGGAGAAGAGCACGGGTTTGACTCTCCATAAACCAAGGCCTGCAGCAGGTGCCTCTCCAGAGTCCCCTAAATTGACACCCCTGCCTCCTCCTGGGTGTTGTCCCCTAGGAGTGGCATAACTGCCACACGCCAGTGTTCTCTGTCTCCTGATCATTCCAGTTGTTCACCTACTTTAAACAGATTCTCTGTAGGGTTTGGTTATTGATCTAGCCTCTTTATCTGCCACACTGCGCTGGGAACTTTTCATTATTCTTCTGATTGTTTCCATTTTGCATGTGAAGAATTGAGACTTCCAGTAGTTAAACTTTGAAGGCCACATAGCTGGAAAAATAGCAGAGTGAGAGAAGACTTAAGATACATTTATTTTTTAAAGTTAATTGTGAGTGTCAGAATAAGTATTTACAGAGGTGGTATGAAAAATTAGAAACATAGTTGGAGATCAGACCTATATATCAAATGAAAAAGAATGATCTACTTTTATTTTTTGGTTTATTTATTTATTTTTCTAGTACTGGAGATTGAACCCAGGAAAGTTCTACCTCTGAGCTACACTCTTAGTCCTAGTTTATTTTTGAAACGGGGTCTCCCTATGTTGCTGATGGTGGTCTCAAACCTGTGATCCTCCTGTCTGAGTCTCCCAAGTACTGGGTTTGCAGTGTGCACCACCACAGAGAATGACATATTTTAATCATGAATACATTTGATTTAGTGATAAAGTAAGATTTTAAATCCAAAATATCAGGAGACTTTGCTTCTGAGTGTTGTTATATCCACACACCTTGGAGTCAATCAGAACTGGGTTTATTTATTTATTTATTTATTTATGTATGTATGTATGTATGTATGTATTTTTTTTATTTTGCGGTACTGAGGATTGAACCCAGGAGCATTCTACCTCCAATTACACCTCAGCTCTATTTTTTTGTTTGTTTGTTTTTTGCGGTACTGGGGATGGAACCTGGGAGCATTGTACCTCCGAGCTACAGCCCCAGCCCTATTTTTTATTCTTTATTTTGAAATAGGGTCTTACTAAGTTGCAGAGGGCCTCACTAAGTAGCTGAGGCTGGCTGCAAACCTGTGATCCTTCTGTCTCAGCCTCCCAAGAACTGGGATTACAAGCGTGTGCCACCACACCCGGCTAGAACTAAATTGGTATTTAAATCCCAATTTTATCCTGAATTCTTCCTCTCTCTGTATCTAAATTTACTCATCTATAAAGAAGGTAACAATACCTACCTCTTGGGCATTGAGTAAGATAATAGATTCATTTATTCATCTATTCATTCCTTTGACAAAGTGTCTTTGAATATTTACAATTTGCATGACACTGGGGAGGTAGCCATGAACAAGCCACATAACACAATTCCTGATCTAGGAGAATTGATCGTTTTTCGTTCAATATAAAGTGTCTATCATGGTGCCAGGCACATGCTAAGCAATAAGTGGCAGATGTTATTATTGTTATATTATTATCATTATTATCAGTGTGCATTTCTACAACTGATTGTAATTATGACACATCTTATATTTGATAATAGGTGTGAGACCTAGTTAACATTTTCCTGTATTGGCATTTCTAATTAAAGGATAGTGTCGTAAGGTAACAAGCAATTATCGTTAACAAAGGAAGTACTGTATAATCAGAACCTTGTTTCAAGAAGGTACAGTTTCTTTTCTACTTCTTACTTGACTGCTATTCTGTCTTTAGCCACATGAAACACTCCAAACAGTGTCTGGCATTGTGAATAACTATTAGCAGAAAAAAAAAAGGATATACGAATGAATAAGGGTTGCACAAACTCTAAACACAGTATCTGTCTGGTGCCTGCAGATGAGGATGCTACCTAGTCTTAAACTGTATAGTGATAGTCTCTATATAATAAGATAGTCTTCAAGCATCTTAACCTGAGGGGAAAAAGCCAAGGTGGGAAACTCTATGCAGGAAAGTTATTTTCAGTGATGCTAGACTGCAGTGAGGAAAGAAAAAGTGAAACTACATACGAGTAATCATCTTCTGAACATAGAGGATTCCAATCTGAGGGAATTAAATACTGAAATAGTTATTCAGGTATTTTTTCCATGTACCCACACACTTCCCAATGAGTACCTTAAAGTTTGACTTAGTATTTTATAATAATTTGCTATATTTTGAGATTCATATGTTAGAGGTTAGTGCTTTATTCAATGGACATAACTTCTACATGAGCTTAATGGTGTCCTTGAAAGTGTTTAGTAATAAAGAGTTTCTGCCAGCCAGGCATGGTGGCACATGCCTGTAATCCCAGTACTTGGGAGATTGAGACAGGAAGATCACAGGTTCCAGGACAGTCTGAGCAACTTAGTGAGGCCCTCTGTAACTCAATGAGAACCTGTTTCAAAATTTAAAAAATTTAGAAAAGGGGCTGGGGCTGGGCGGTGTAGTTTGGAGATAGAATACTCCTCCTGGGTTGTTCAAAAAAAAAGAAAAAAAAGTTTCTGCCATATCAGATTCACATTCATAAAGATACATTTGTTTATGTGGTTCAGATTCCATTTCAACAAATATCAGTTTGCAAAAGATGAAAAAGCCCCAGGTAATAATCTATTCATCTTATAAGATCTACTCCTTTAATATTATATTTATTTACTCATATAATGTTACAAAAAGTAGCATAACAAAACCCACACTTGTATTGAACTTAAGATCTTGGAATATGACCTACACATTATTATTTAACTACAATAACTGCTGTAATTTCTGGACCATCTGGAGAAATCTTCTGTTCTTAATAACCTTTGCAAAAGCATTAGTGGTTATTTAGTTTCAATATTTTCACATTATAATTCAAACTCATTACCACCATCAGGAAATTTATGTGATCTATATGAACATATTTTTACCTTTAAAGACATAATCATAGTAATTTTAATAGGTAGGCCAAGTAATGTTGATAATGAACTCCAAAGGAAGTTATAGCTTTCTCTCCCTGCCCCCCACTGCCTCTTCCCCCAACACACACCATAATTTTAGATAAACATTGCAAGTTACAAGTATAATACTCATTTACTGAAATATTCAGGGAATTAATATTTGACCCATAAATTCCAACCTCCATCAGCCATTGTGTTTTCCTCCCTTCCCTTCTGAAAGAAATATGCTTATGTTCTCTATGTAGTGAATGTAAATCAGAGAACCAGTGCATCAGGGATGAACATTACCTTTCCAACTCTATCTCTACACAAACACTCATGTGCCTCACGCCATAATCACACACGTGTGTGAACGATGACTGCGCACCGTGTGTAAAAGCGTTGTTATGGTGAGTGAGTACTTATGAAAATAGAAATTAGTCAGTACTAGCTTAAGCCAGGCATGGTGCAGGTAGGTAATGCAAAAGCTTTTTTTCCCCTAGACCTCCTAAGTTGTCTGTAGCATCCCAATTCTGAGCTAAAACCTTCATTGCTATTCTAGTCATAGAATTCAAAGATGGAAAACACCTATTAGGTTACTTAGTTTATCCCCCTAGGGCCGGCATTGAAGATTACTCTGATAGCATATTTTATTCCATCTTCTATTTCTTCTTCCATATTTGGTCCACCCTCATTCTAAAATGTCTGCACTGTCAGGATTTCACCTTTTATTTTTCCTTAGGTAAGTGTATTTACCTGGATTTCTTTACATTCCTTCAACATTTAGGTACATTTTGTAGTTTGCAAATGCTATTGTGCTCTTGTAACTAGATCCAGGCAATGACTTTCCCTCCTTCATAGCGCTAATCATCTGGTCATGGATCAGAGCATCCAGAACAAGGAGGGGGTAATAATAACAATAGCTTTGATGCATTCTTTGCTTTCATGCATATTTATATGTATGCATGTGCATCATTTGCCAATAACGTCTTTCTCAGATTGCTCATCAGCAGAGGATGAAGAAAAGACAAGCGGATCATTTGAGTTAGATACAACTCTGCATGAATATTATAGCAATGCATGCATATCCATGTTTATAGCAGCACAATTCACAATAAGCAAATCATGGAGCTAACCTAGGTGTCCATCCACAGATGAGTGGATTACAGAATTATGGGATATATACACAACAGAAATCTACTCAGCAATAAAGAAGGACAAAATTATGTCATTTCAGGAAAATGGACGGACCTGGAGAACATTATGTTAAGTGAGATTAGCCAGTCACAGAACGTGAAAGGTCATATGTTTTCTCTCATGTGCAGGAGCTAGGGGAGTCATTGGGATACAAGAAGGACTTTAGATAATGGAGGAGAAATCCTAGTGGAGCAATGATGGGGTCTAGGGTAGACTGGGTGGGGGAGGGAGAACCAGTGAAGAAAACATTTCCACTGATATATTATGTACATATGTGAGAACACCAGCGGCAATCTGAAAGTCATGTATGGGGATGGGGGGGAGTGGGTAGAGCAGAGGGGGGGAGTGCTCCCCAAGTGCTGTGTGGGTGTATGTCCCTATCACTTTGAATCACATTATGTTGTGAGATTACAATGCACCAATAAAAGTATATTAAAAACTCTGTGTACTGAACTAGCCCCAAACCTGGATTATTCCCAATGTCATTATTAGAACAAATAGGGTACAACAAGGAGACCTTGACCAAGTTCAACTGAAGATATCTAGATTTGTAAGAGTGGGAATCCCACTTGCAGATACCAAAGGGGAGGATGAGGGATGAGGAGCTGCAGATGAGTCTGGAATTTCTCTAAGGACTTCCCATCTGTTAGCCCAATCCTCACTAGAGAGCTTGTGCTTTGAAGTCAGATGGACCCTGCTTTGAATATTGGTCTTCTCACAGCTTTGTACAGATTAGTTGTTCTTATTGCGTCTCAGTTCCTTTGTCTAGGTGGTGGGATTAGCAATATCCTCTTTTTAGATTTCATGAGAATTAAAATCTAAGATCATGCACGTCCAGCTGTTGGTATGTTCGTGGCATATGATTGACATCAGATAAAGGTTAGTTTCTTCCTTTTGAAGTTCTCCTTAATGTCACAGAGGGAGGTTGGCATCTTATTGTCTACTCAGCCACTCATCTGCTCTTCTAAAAGTAAATGATTTCCTAAGCGATTGATCTTTGTTCTCCAGGTGAAGGTGTGTTTGTATGCTTCAAAAGTGCTAGAGGTTTTGTGGCATGGAGAAATGTCCTTGCAGAATCAAATTCAGACACAACTGGACCCCTTTCTTCATTCTACCATCATGTTCAGTGGGTAGGTACTCTGGGAAGATAGCCCTCAATCTAGAAATAAATTTTGTCCAAAAAGTTTGTTGCAAATTAGATCTTGGAGCATGTTTTCTCTTTAAAATTATGCTGTAAGTGATAGGTCATTTTGTTAGTTCTCATAATCCTTTTAACCCATTCAATGTCTAAACTATCATACATTAGTAGCCTATAGCAAAGACAAGAGTTGATTTGCTTGCCACAGACAGATTCTCCTATTGATCTAGCTTAACCTATTTATTACAGTACTGGAAGTGGTATAACTAGGTACTACAAATTCTGTAGACTCTGATAATTGAAGAATTTTAAAAATGTACAGCTCTATTAATTGGCTGATGCCAATCAAATGTTCTCCCTAGAATTTGAAATGAGTCAAGAAAACTATGTTGGACAATGAAACACTACACTTATGAAAAATTAGGGACAGTGCTAATTTCCCTATGTTATTCTGGCCTTGTACATAACATGACATGCTATGGTCATGTTATGTACAAGGCCAGAATGATCAAGCTGGTATGTAGGAAGAGGAGAATGAAGCAGATTTATAGTATAGAAAGAAACCATGTGGTTCAGAAGTTTTGATGGAGTGAATAGGTACCTAATGGCCTTCCAGGTCACATGAGACCTGGTTGTTACATTTCCTAATTGAATCTCATAGGATCCTCCTGTGTTATTTCAATACATTCTTCTTTACTTAAACTAGCTAGAATGAGGTTGTTATAGGTAACAAGCTAAAGTTCTCAGACCAGAGTCCTCTGAATTCTACTTATTGCCATTCTCGATGGCTGTCTAGGGGTGGAGTAGGGAGCCTGATATTTGGATCTGATGGTATTAAGGGAGGGCTCGGGGTTGGCAGTCAAGGGCAACAGGAGCCCTAATCTTGATAATAGTCCATTTTTGTTACCTCTCAATCCATAAAGCATCGTTGTCATCTCCTCAGGGTCTTCCCTGACACATACAATCTACTGCCTTTTTTTCTGATTCACACTGTTCATATCTTGAATGCCCTTTTGTTCCTCTCCACTCACACAAAGTTTATTTTGTCTTCATTGTATCTCAAGATGAGTCATGGAGAGTTATAGAACTTTATGGCAGGAAGGGGACAAAGCCATCTAGTTCAAAGGCTCAAAGAGGTTGCCAAGGTCACTTGACTAGAAAGTACTGTTGCCAGGACTTGAACTTAGGTTGTGACTTCAGTGTTTTCCATGAGATAATCTGCTTAGAGCCCACGGTGTCTTATCCTCCTCTCAGTACATCAGAGCTGGCCTCCTCACAATGCAATATTTAATACTACATTCCCTTGACTTATATACTGGGCTCTTGTGTTGTACATGTTTATCTTGATAGACTGCAAGCTTGTTGAGAGAAGAAATGGTACTTCTTTTATAGTACTTTCTCTTAGCATTTTAGACAGTGCTTGGGATAAAAGTGATCAACACATTTCTACTTATTCCTTAAGTAATTGAAAATAGCACATGAAGATGAATAAAGTACCACAGAGGTTTTCAGCACTGACAGCTACACATTCCCACTCCAGTTGAGCCCCATGCAAATAGTTTTATTTTATTACCAGTGGAACCAGGAATTTTGTTGTAAAGTGTAAGGGTTGGTCTTTTACTCATGATGAGTGGGAGCCAGATCCTGAGGCTGGACACTATTAACTGAAGAAGTTAGATGATGCTCAGTGGTGGCACAAGAACAGAGATGGGACACAGGTAGTAATCCTTCCCATTCAGGGGTGGAGAGGGGAGTAGTATATCCAGCTGGGGCAGGTGAGATGATTTATGGATTAACAGATTACATGATCATCAGTTTATTATTATTTTTTATTTTTTTTGCTATACTGGGGATTGAACTCATGGACATTTTACCTCTGATCTACATGCCCAGTCCTATTTTTATTTATTTATTTTTTTTTATTCTTCATTTTGAAACAGAGTCTCACTAAGTTGTGGAGGGCCTCACTAAGTAGCTGAGGCTGGCCACAAACCAGGATCCTCCAGTCTCAGCCTCCCAAGTACTGGGATTACAAGTGTGCACCACCACACCCGGCATCAGTTTATTTTTCAGAGGGCACATGGATGAGATGGCAGGTTAGCCTTCCCTTTTTGTTATCCTTAAAGTGTCTTTTTAGCCAGGCATGGTGGCACACACCTGTAATTCTAGTTGCCAGCCTCAGCAACTTAGCAAGGCTCTTGGCAATTTAGTGAGATCCTTTTTCAAAGTAAAATATAAAACAGGACTGGGGTATAGCTCAGAGGTCAAATGCCCCTGGGTTCAATCCCTGGTGTCTCTCTCTCTCTCTCTCTCTCTCTCTCTCACACACACACACACACACACACACACACACACACACACACACACGTCTTCTTGCTTTTTGATTTCCCTACTGACCACCATCTGAGTGTTAACAACCATCTTCACAATCCCAGGTATCATTGTTCACATTTGTATCTTAACAATTTCTGACTGTATGTTTTGGGCAGTATAGACATAATATTCAGATTAGTACATGGGGACCAGCCAGTGGTAGTTAAAACTTCCCAGGTCTTAGATTCATGAACTAAGTATATCCTTACTGCATCCACAAAACTGTGACATTCTATTAGTATAACCCATTGGGATTTCTGAGTTTGAGAAAGATCAGCAACTCAGACATGCTCTCAATGTTCAGATATCTTCAGAAGTCAAACTGGGCCAAGGTCTCCTTGCATATCCCAGGAGTGAGATTTGGTTTTTTTTTTTTTTTTTTTTGGCGGTACTGGGGATTGAACTCAGGGGCATTCTACCTCCTAGCTACACCCCCAGCCCCATTTTTTATTCTTTATTTTGAAACCGAGTCTCACTAAGTTGCGGAGTGCCTCACTAGGTAGCTGAGGCTGGCCTCGAACCCGGATCCTCCGGTCTCAGCCTCCCGAATGCTGGGATTACAAGCGTGCGCCACCACGCCCGGCTCCCAGGAGTGAGATTTGGAACAATTCTAAAAGTTGTGGTTTGTGATTTATTTAGCATGCAATGTTTTATGTAATTCAGACAGTCTACTTCTATTGATGAGTAGTCTAAGAAAGAAATTGATGGCCTATGAGGTACACACACACACACACACACACACACGTATATGCATAGAAACAAAATAAATTGCATCCATAAAATGTTAAATGGTGATTGGAGATTGTATTCATGTGAGCTTTCTCCTCTTTCCATTTGTGTGTGTGTGTGTGTGTGTGTGTGTGTGTGTGTGTGTGTGTCTATTCCTGGGGGATCAAACCCAGGCAAACTTGCTAGGCAAACACTCTAACCCTGAGCTACAGTCTCAGTTCTCTTCCCTCAAATTTTATAAAATGAGTATAAATTACTTTATAGTTAAGAAAGCAATCAATACTCTTAAATATAAAGAACCATCTTAAAATTTAATAATTTGCATCTTATATGCACTCAAAAATGTTCCTAGTTTTTGTTTTAAAATTAGAAGAGCATGGTTTGGGAGAATATAATTTGGAAGGGAAAAAATAAAATCAAATCTTTCTCAATTCTTGATTTACCCAGTAATCGTGCTCTGCTCATCGGCATCAATACAAAATATGCATACTAATTTCCCCATGACCTTTAGTTTATGAGATACTCAAAAGAAGATGCTGGTTTTCTAATGGAAATAACATTTTTCTTTGACCTGAATATTTTGCTGTGTGATTATCAGCAAAACATCCAATCCTTCTGAAGTTCAGTTTTCTCATCAGTATAGTATAAATAATAATAAGACTTATTATAAATGCCAGCTTTGATAATATGTTCAATAATCCCTTCTAAAGTGTGAGGTGGTGGGGTTGGGAGCATGAATCTATGGTAGAGTTTACCTAGCATGCATGTGGAGCCTTGGTTTGATCCCCAGCACTACAAAAACTAACAAACAAATACTTGAAGGAAGAATAAGGTGTTTTATATGTTTCAGAATAATAATTATGGTCATTTTCTACCTTGAAGTTCATAGATGTTCTTCTAAAACTCTCTTGTTATTGTTGGCCCTGGACTGAGACTCTCACCTGGTGCAAGAAATGTTTACTTTCCCTGAAAAATCCTCATTTGGGACCACAATAGGAAGTGTTATGTCATGGAACCTTTGCCCCCGTTATCACCTCCACCTGAGTCCTCTCTTCCACATTCCAGGCAACCTACCTGTCAAGGTCTAGTTCAGCATTCCCACCTCCATGATGCCTTTTCTGTCCATCCTGCTGGAAGGATCAGTTGTTCTATTCTATGTGTTGACTCCCTCCTATAATTCCCTTAGACTGTACTATAATTAGTTGTTTACAAATCTGTTTCACCAGGTCAGTTTTCTGACTTGGGTGAAGATGGGCAGATATATTATATTAAAAACCCTTCTCTGGTGTACTACCACAGTTTGATCCAAGTGCAAGACTTATTAGTGCTAACACTGACTACACACCTCCAATAGCGTGACTTCCATCAGAAAGTACTTTGAGTTGAGCGAGTTGTGCGATGTGGCCTGATGCAGGGTATTACGTATGTGCTATAAGGAGGGGTGTGAATTGTCAACAGCAGGCCAGGAATGAATAAAGATTGGAAATTTATGTCAATTGAGGGCGGTCTACAGTTATACTCAGTATGTTTTTTTTTTTGCGGTACTGGGGATTGAACTCAGGGGCATTCTACCTCCGAGCTATACCCCCAGCCCTATTTTTTATTCTTTATTTTGAAACAGGGTCTCACTGAGTTGCAGAGTGCCTCACTTGGTAGCTGAGGCTGGCCTCAAACCCGGATCCTCCGGTCTCAGCCTCCCGAATGCTGGGATTACAAGCGTGCGCCATCACGCCCGGCTATACCCAATAGTGACAGATGGAGGAAACTTAAATCCTTCAAATGCATGCCCTAATTTCTAGGATTTAAACATGTATCAAAAACATAAAAAGAAGCCGGGTGTGGTGGGTCACGCTTGTAATCCCAGTACTTTGGGAGGCTGAGACAGGAGGATCCGGGTTTGCGACCAGTCTCAGCTACTTAGTGAGGCCCTCCACAACTTAGTAACACCCTGTCTCAAAATAAAGAATAAAAAATAGGGCTGAGGGTGTAGCTCGGAGGTAGAATGCCCCTGGGTTCAATCCCCAGTGCCGCAAAAAAAAAAAAAAAAAAGAATAGAGCCACTGTACTGAATGTTGAGTACCTTGAGGGTATACATCAGTATCTGCGTGTGTGTGTGTGTGTGTGTGTGTGTGTGTGTGTGTGTGTGTGTGTGTGTGTTACTAGAGATTGAATCCAGAGACATTCTACCTCTGAGCTATGCCCCTAGCCCTATTTTACTCTTTATTTTGAAACAAGGTCTCATTAAGTTGCAGAAGGCCTCACCAAATTGCTGAGGCTGGCTGCAAATCTGGGATCCTCCTGTCTCAGCCTTTCAAGTACTCAGATTATAGGCAAGCACCACCATGCCTGGCTCTACATCAGTATCTGAATGAAGAAGAAAAAAGTAATACAGAAGAATCAGGGTTAGTAGATCTAAAAAGTTAATGGGTTTTTGTGAAGTCATTTTTTTGTTGAGTCTAGCCCTTTCCCAACATGAGGCAAAGAGACTTTTTTTTTTTTTGCGGTATTGGGGATTGAACCCAGGGGCATTCTACCTCTGAGCTATACCTCCAGTCCTGTTTTGTAATTTTTTTTTTTTTTTTTTGCGGTACTGGGGATTGAACCCAGGGACATTCTACCTCTGAGCTACACTCCCAGTCCTATTTTTCATTCTTTATTTTGAAACAGGGTCTCACTAAGTTGCGGAGTGCCTCATTAGGTAGCTGAGGCTGGCCATGAACCGGGATCCTCTGGTCTCAACCTCCCAAATGCTGGGATTACAAGCGTGTGCCACCACGCCCGGCTCCTGTTTTGTAATTTTTATTTTGAAACAGGGTCTCACTAAGTTGCAGAGAGCCTCACTAAGTAGCTGAGGCTGGCTGCGAACCGGGATCCTCCGGTCTCAGCCTCCCAAGTACTGGGATTACAAGCATGCACTACCACACCCGGCTGTAAAGAGATTTTTGGAATTGTCAGTGGCTAACAATTCCTGGAAACCTAAAAACGGGTCCAGCTCATTTTATGGTTAAGATCTTGGGCTTTGGAATCAGATATTTCTGTGGTCAATGCCTAAGTTGGCCATCTGCTACCTGTTCCATTCTATGCTTAATGTCTTCAGGTCTCAATTTTCATGTCTATAAATGAGATTAATGGAATATATCGGGTGGAATGATTTGGGCTATAAGTAACAACTATTTTATTTTGACAATGAGACAATTATTTCACATAGCAAGGAGTTTGAAGGCACAGTAATTTCTGGGATTGTGAAAGATCCAATGACTCATGATGTTCTTTCTGTCTTTCAGCATCACCATAATTGTCAGGATTGACTTTCTCCAGAGTGAAAGTAGAGGTCACATACTCATTCCAGTATCTTTTGCTTAGAAGTGAAAGGAATTTTATCTAAAGACCAGTGTGTTAGCAGCTTACTTCCAAAGTATTGAGGGCAGAATTGTCATGATTGGCACAGAACAATCATCTCAGGAGGAATAAATGCTGGAGAGTCAACCACAGCCATTACAGAATCAAGTTTTTTTGTTTGTTTGTTTGTTTTGTTTTTAAAGGAAACTATAAATTCCTTAGCTCATTACTTGGAATATGAGAAGCACACGGTAGCTTTTCTTATCGACCAGATACTAATTCAGAAAAAAAATCCACCTCAAGTTTATGACTTGTAGATTTCCCAACCTGTAACAACATTTCTTGCACCTTTCTTCTTTCTTTTACTTAAAAATTGTTCTTTAATGAGTTCCTTTCCTCATCTCTGGACAGATCAAGCCAGGTGTGGTGGCATACACTTGTAATCCCAGTATTAGGAGGCTGAGACAAGAGGATCGCAGGTTCCAGGTCAGCCTCTGTAACTTAGCAAGGTCCCTCAACAACTTAATGAGACCTGATTCAAAATAAAAAATAAAATAAGGTTAGGGGTGTAACTTGGAGATATAATGCCTCTGGGTTCAATCTTCAGTACCAAAAGAAAACACAAGTGTGCCAAATCTGTGGCTCACACTCTAGTGGATGTAACAGTGAGCATGTTAATGTGTTGACAACTCTGCTTCCCTGCTGGTCCTTTCTTGGTATTGTAGATTATAGTATGAAAACTCTCCCTTAGTGTGAGAAGCATGGGTTTTGTGTGTGCATGGCCTTGAGGAAGGGAGGAAGCAGTTCTCTATGGGTTAGGTCCTGGGTTTGATGCTTTTGTGCAGGGTTTGGCAGAAGGAAACTCAAGTTACTCTTGCCTCTCCTTGGTGGTTGGGTAACCTGGTGTACACTAGCATCTCTTGTGAATCTCAGCTGTCTCTTCTGAAAACTAAGGATGTGCTGGGGATCAAGGAGAAAATCCGTGTGGAAAATCTTCCTATACATTTTAGCTCTGTGAAGAGACTCTTTAGTTTTCTTCCACTGGATAGATTTTTTTTTTTAGAGTAATATGTAAATATGAGAGCCAAATAGGCACAGCCTACTTAAAGGAATGGTGGGGAAAAAACCCAAAATGCAATTACTTGATCTAGGAGCAGATTTATTTATTTATTTATTTATTTATTTATTTATTTATTTATTTATTTATTTAGCAGTACTGGGGATTGAACCCAGGGTCATTCTACCTCTGAGCTACACCCTCAGCCCTAGTTTTTATTCTTTATTTTGAAACAGGTTCTCCCTAAATTGCAGAGGTCCTAAGTAACCGAGGTTGGCCGCAAACCTGCGATCCTCCTGTGTCATCCTCCAAGTACTAGGATTACAAGCGTGCACTACCACCCCTGGCTAGTTTCTTATATTTAAAGAAAAAGAAAGCATACTTCTTCTTTTCCTAATGCAGGTCCTCCTCTGCCCTTGAAATTCCTAGTGACCACAATGGAATTTCTAGTATTCAGAAAAAGTCTCTGACTGAAAGGGAACAAGTTTGATTGGTTTGTTGAGGCCTGTGTGTCGATGGGAGAGATTTCCCCCATATCACTGAGAAATCATCTGCTTTTCAGTGTATTGATGGACAAAATACCACAAACATGTGCATGTTCAGTAAATCGATAAAATGCATGCAGGAATGACCGTCATTTTCTATTGGGCTCTTTTCTGGGGTTTAGGACTCAGTCAGACCGAGTCGTCTTTCAAAGAATGAGAACTACCATTCTTTAGGAAGTAATATCAAGTAAAGTGACTCTTAGGGATAGTCCTCGGCTTATTCTAAAGCCGAAACAGACACTGCACATGGCTCAGTTTAGGAGCCTGAAAGTTGAACATGGGAGAAATTCTTAACTCAATATTCTTTCAGATTATAGGAACTGGCTGATCTTTCTCGACAGGACCTCTTGCCAATCTAACCTCTCCTAGCTAATGATTATAACTCTGGTCTCAGACCTGGTATCTCTCCTAGCAACATGTCTTAAGTAACAACAGATTTCCCAGATGGTCTTGTTCACTCTTTACTTCTGCTGACTGACTTTGTTACCCATTCTATCACTTTCTCAATTTTTTTCATGATATTCCTTTTTCATTCTCTTCCTTTGATCTCATTATTGCATTGGTTTTTCTTTGTCCTTATAACATGATAACTTGCTTATCACTGTCCAATATGGAAACCATAGTCACATGGGACCATTTCATTGAAGTTAATTTGAATTAGAGAAAATAAAAGATTAAGTTCATCTTTAGTTATATTACCCATTATTCAAGTCTTAATACCCACATGTGGCCAGTGGCCACCACAGTGATTGGACAGTGCCGACATAAAGGATTTTCATTCCAGAAAGTTCTACAGACAATGCTGATTTAGGTATTCAATTTTTCTATGTCTTTAAGTATTTTATCCCCTACTTTCAGCTACCAATTTTTACCCCTTTTCCTATTAAAAAGGACAAAGATACTTATTTGAAGCAAAAGGAATATCTTTACAACTTGTTCATATACTTGAATTACATATCCTTCCTTTTCCTTGGGTACTGCTGTTTCAGAATTCCTGCAATGCTTTCAGCAGGTTAAATAGAAGGACAGATTTGATAGTCTTTATGATTTCTCATTCTCAAAAATAGAATTTCATATAAGCTATGGAGATATGCAACTCCTCACCCTCTTGGGTGGCCATCAATACAATTCAACCATGATTACTGAGTGGAGACTTTATCATCAAAAGAGGCTGACCTCAGCAGAGAGCTGTCTGTAAAATGTGGCCCAGACCCAACTTTCAAATTTTATTTCACTGCCTTCTTGCCTTTCAGTCCCTGCCAGCACTGGTCTTGACTCACTCCTTGAATTGATTTTTACACTGTGCCCTTTTTTAACCCTTTGATGAAGGTTGGCATCTTTTTCACAGGAGTCAGGTCCTGATCTCAGCCCATCCTCTACTTCATTTCCGTACTAATCTCACTAAGCTCCATGACTCATCTGCATTGTTGTCATCATCTAATCTCTCCCTGCTCCCACATTTGGCTTTGTCCTTCAGAATTGAGGAGCACACTTGGAGCTTGAGGAGACTGCACTTTGCTCCGCTGGCAAGCATGAATTCTGACTCCTTTCATTTGTCTTGAACTCAGCTTGGAGAGACGGAAAAGAAAGAGAAGAATTTTGACCATCAAAGAGTTCACATACGAGTTGGATTTGCAAGAGACGGTTAAGAAATCAGACCAGATGATTTGCAAAGAGCTCAATAAATAGTGTCAGCACAAGAATGATTGGCGTTTTAGGAAGTGTTTGGACTATTTCATCAAAGAGGTGGAACCTGGCTAACTGGGGATATTTGGGCAAGGTTTGGACTGGGCAGGGGAGGGTGCCTCAGTTGGAGGATTGGGACAGATAATATGAAGCAAGAATTACTCAGGACTTCATTTACTATACATTTTAGACTGACTGTCATGTCCACATCTGGGCCTAGAGGTCCTCATCCTTCATTCTGAGGCTTTCTTACATGTGGTTTTACTTGGCTACCTGTAGTAGTGACTATCACAGGGAGCTTAAGATTCATTTGCTTTTCATTTTTTAGCCATAGATTAAGACAATATAGATATTTCACTGGGGATAGTAGGCATTCATTCTAAAATTTGAGTCTCAGTCTGTGGTTGAAAGATAAAAAATGCTTCTTGTTTTTTTCTGGTGGCTTTTGAGAATTTTTTTTTTTTTTTGTGGTAATGAGGATTAGACCCAGGGGCATTCTACCTCTGAGCTACACTCTCAGTCCTATTTTATTTTGAAACAGAGTCTTGCTAAGTTGCTGAGGGCTTTGCTAATTTGCTGAAGCTGTCCTCAAACCTGTGATCCTCCTCCTGTCTCAGTCTCCCAAGTACTGGGATTACAGGCATGCACCACCACACCCAGCTCTGAGATCTTAGTTGTACAAAGCATTTCCATTGAGCTCATTTTCCCCCACATATAACTCTTAGGTGTAGAGAGGTGTTACGGAATTGTAAGCCTTTCTCAGATGGTGAATCTGAAAATCCAGGATAGGAGATGATGAACTTAGGATGTGAGCTCCTCTAGGAGTTAAGATTATTCTTTTTCTTTCTATCCTCAGTGGTTGTTGCTGTTCCTGGAACACATTAGGTTCTTTGTAAATGTTTTCTGGGTGAATATTTATTGAATGTCTCAGAAAAACACAAAACAGTAATGCAGGGTATGAGCAGAACCCAGCTTAGCTGAGTATGCAGAACTTCATCTCTTCATAGTAATCTGAAGTTCCTCTCCTTGTTCAAAAGTATCTAATGTTTAAGATTACATCCCCTCTGAAGTTTTACAGAAAACCCACCCACTCTGGCTGCTATGTGCTTGTTTGTTTATGGTTTTGCAGCACTTCTATCCATGAAAGCACAGAACGGATTATTTTTTAACGACTCTTTTTACATCTATTCCTTCATCTAGGTGTTGACCTCTTCATTTTCTTTACAATCAGTTTATATATTGATTTCTAGGTAGAAAATTTTTATTTTATTTTTTAAATTTATTTTGGTGTTGAGCTTTTTTTTTTGTGGTACTGAGGATAGAACCTAGGGACATTCTACTACTCCACTACATCCCCAGTCCTATTTTATTTTATTTTGTTGCTGATAGTCTCACTAAATTGCTGAGGCTGGCTTTGTACCTGCAATCCTCCTGTCTCAGCCTCCCAAGCGCTAGGATAGATGTGTGCCACCATGCCTAGCTGGTGTTGAACTTTTAAAGAAGTGATTTCTTGTTCATTTTTGTAAGTCTAGCACTTGGCCCAGTACCTGGAACTAGTTGGCACTCAGTGATTATTGAGGGGATAAATGAAGGTCCTGTGTCATAGTAGTTGCAGTTGGTGCACCATGCAGACCCCTCTGGATAGCCTCCCACATCTCCTGGTAGTTCTGTTGCTCACAGCTTATACCAGGGAGCTTCTTGAGAGGAGTATGTTTGAGCACCTGTACAATTTTTGGTTAGACTTTACAGAAGACGGAGCACTGTCAGTTTACATCCTTCAAGGACATCGTGGAGCCCGTGGCTTACTGGGGTAGCAGTAGGAAATCTCAGCTCTCTTGCCTCAAAGTGGACCAAAGAACAGCATTATGTCTCTTCCATGGGCCCCTACAGGTTCAGAATGAGGCCAGACTTTCACCTAATCTTACACTATACTTGGCTTCTTTCCTTTTTTTTAATCCTGATATCCCTACTCTTTCCAATTCCTCCAGAGAACACTTTGATAAAGTTATCCATGCAAGAATTTTCCCCTCAGATTCTGCCTTTGAGAAACCCAAGAGGGGCTGATTCTGAAGGTTAGAATTATAATGCAATGATTTTTTGTTTTGCTTTTGCCACTTATACTGAAATAATAAAAATGTTCCAAATATCCAGTTAACACAAAGAAGCATTATCTCACTTTTATGATGTAAAATACCTCTTAGGAGGAAGCATGTCCACTGAGAAATATATTAGGGAGGACTGACTTTCTTCCTAACAAAAAGTAGTATGTAGCTTGTCTGCCTTCCTTCCTTCCTTGGAGGAAGGATTGAACCCAGGTCCTCATGATACAAGGCAAACACTCTATCACTGAGCTATAATACCTAGCCCTTGAAAGTGTGTGTTTTTTCTTTTTTTCCTGTGTGACTAGGAATTGACCCCAAGGGCATTCTCCCTCTGAGATACACCCCCCAGCTCTATTTTATTTCTTATTTTGAAACAGGGTCTCATTAAATTGTGGAGGGCCTCATTAAATTGCTGAGGCTGGCTGTGAACCTGTGATCCTCCTGTCTTAGCCTCCCAAGTACTGGGATTATAAACATGTGCCACCACATCCAGCTGAATGTGTGTGTTTCTAAGGGGAAAAAAACCAGAAAGTCAGTACCGATGTTGAATAAGACTACCCACATATTAGAACTGAAAGATAGGACTCTAATGCATGAGTCACAGAGAAAACTCAGCTGGAATGAAGCAAGACATTCCAGCACATTCAGGAATGTCATTAATTTATTTCTGAATACTTGGTTGAATGTAGCCAACTGTGTAGCACATATCTTTCTGTTTCCTATTTCCTATTTCACCTCTTCCTTTCTCCATTTCTCTATCTCCCCAGATCTGTTTCTCTTGCTGTCCCAAAATAGCTGGTCAAATTTCTTTCTGTCTCCTGGTGACTGGGGCTGCAGGAGGACCTGAAGTGCTGACGGAAAGAGCAACAGCTGAGAAATGTGGCTTTCTTAATGGCTGTGTATATTTTCCAAGAAGAGTGGATCAGTGGCATTTTAAAGCGATCATAAATATACCATTAATGAAACTGGAAGCCATCATTTCAGCAGCCAGATTAGTGTCAGGGGCTGACACTGCTCCTAGAGGAGGGAAGAGCAACAAAATAAAATTATCCAAGTCCAAATATCTCCACACTGCACAGGCATGGGGATGAATGACGCTTGAGGAAACACACACATCAATATCTTTTAAGTGCAAACTCTCCCTTCTTAACCCTTGGGCTGGTGACAAGTTGACACACAGAAGACATAGCTCTGCATAGGCTATTTAACCAAGGAAGGGTGACTGTCAATTTTCTCCAGTTTTCTTTTGTTAATAGTCTATAGACACAGATGTCCCCATTAGGTGCATCTCCTTTTCCTTATTTGAAATCACCATTAAATTGCGCTCCAGAAATCTTGAAGAGTGGCCGCAGAACACTAACTTTATAAGCTCTCCCTCTCTCCCTTGAGCTTTCGTCTGCTTAGCTGCCTGTCCTCTGGATCCAAGTGTGTAATCAGGCTGGGTCCCCTGCTGAGCACCATCAGGAAAATGGCAGCTCTCACTGAGAGACAGCAGAGCAACTCACAGTCATGGCGCTACGGAAACATTGACAGATATGACAGACATTTCCAAAGCTGTGAGAAGCATTAATTTTAATGTATGCTGTGTGTCCTTACTTAGTAAATATTTATTTGACTGTGAAAGATAGGAGAGGTAATCACTGCTTTCCTTCAAATATAGTTCCTGTATGAGCCCCAACTCCCTTTACTTAGGGGAGCTCAAGACTCAGTCTTGGAGTTTTGCATCAAAACATGAAAACAGGAAAGATGCAAGAGGCAAAATTCTTATTCTAGAGTCAACTTTAACATTCTCTTTGGTTTTCTCAAAAGCATTTCCTTTGGTCACATGGACATAGCATAAACACATGGGCCCAACAACCAACAAGAATCATACTTAGCTGGGAAATAATTTCTAGGAGGTTTGGATTGCCAGTGAGATCTTATCTGAAGACTTGTCAACCAACTGACACTGTCTATTCCAGTTTCCTGTCCTGAATCTTCTATTGTGGTCTTCTCAGTTGACTTCTTTAGTCATCGGCTGTCCAATCTACTGAGAAGGTATGTCTGGGGCCACCATTTCTCTAGATTTATAGAAGACAACTTTGTTCATCCAATTAAATGTATGGAAAAGTCAGAAGGTGGCAGACTGGGTCACAACATTCATCACTGAGCAGCTGCAGAGGGGTAGTTATTTCCACATCTACTGTCTCGGTTAATCCAGACAACTCCCTGTGATGCAGACACTATTAGCTCTGTTTCACAGAGGAGAAGACTGAGAGACATGGGAGAGAGAATACTTTCTTCAATGCATAATGACAGAATTGAGATAGAGACTTGAAACTTCAAATCTAAGATCTAGCCTCAGTTTGCTACACTGCAATAGAGAGCGTTGCATATTTAAAGACACTTTGTAAATCTTAAATCTTTATAAAAATGTTAGTTCCTGCTACTGTGGATGGTGAAAAATGTGCTTGTTAGTTTTGTCTGCCTGGTCAGCCATCCAGGGCTTTTCTAATGAGGCAATGAACCCAACAGGGGTGAGGGGACGAGCTGCCAAGCCTTTCGCATCAACTTTGTGTGCACTAATTAAACATCATGCCTGGATAAATGTCCCAGGATGGCAAAGTCCACAGCTTCTCACAGATGGTTCCAGGAAGTCTCATGGATGGCTGGAGAGGATTTGGTCATGAATAAGATGCAAACTCAAACTTTCTCCATTGGTTCTGTGTGCCCAGGTGCATTAATCCTTTTTTGCATCAGTAGCAAGCCATGGTGTGAATGGCAGGTGGACCCCAGAAATCAATTTCTCAATGATGAGTCCTTGCTAAATGTGTACTTATTTTATTATAATATATAAGGCAACTGACATATATTGGGCTATGAAATCCAGCTCTTAAATATTAATCCATTGTAAGTTTTTTTTTCCCCTTTGAATCTATGCTGTTTATCTTGGCAAGCTCTCTTAAATATCCTTTGACCTTTCACAAACTGGTTTATTTGCCTGTTTGCTCTCTTCAATTCTTTGTATTTAATGGAACTTCTTTGAAATTTTCCCTCAACAAAATTTTAGAGTCACATTTTACTTTTTAGGAAATATACACAGGTTTGGAAATTATGCAAGGTATTGGCCAAGCATACTATGTTATAATATCAAGATAACTCTAATTTAGTATCTTAGAGACAGAGAGCTAGTTCTTTACCAAAAGTTTACTAAATGTGTAGAAGGCTCTACCTTTCTTGTCTAAGTTCCATAAATGCAGAACACACACACACACACACACACACACACACACACATACACACACACCCCACAGAATTCACTTAAGCAGATGTATGAGCAGATACAGATAGTTTTTTCACATTGTGGTAGAAGTATGTTCTCCTGGGAGCACTGAAAATTTTCTTATTTGCCCAAATAGGAATGTATTTGCCTATGGTTAATATGAAATGGGTCCTATATGGTCTCCAACCAATATGATCTAGAGTCTATGACCTCAGGAGTTTCACTCCACTATAGAATTAGAGAAAAGATGCAACACCTGGTATAAGCAGACCATAATCTAATCTTACTTAGACCCCTCTTTTTCAAATTCAATATTGATATTTGGGCAAGTCTTCACTTAGCATCATGCTAAATGTTTTCACATGTATTATACAATGAATGCTTAACAAAACACTTCTGAGGATATTACTCTTTTCACTGCTTACAAATACAAATAATTGACCAGTGGAAATCAGATCAAGTTCAGTGGTGAGACATGAACCCAGGGTTTCTAAATTTCAATTTTACGACCTGTCGATCATTTGCTATAACTGGATCCTGTTATTAACAAGACAGACAAATTGAGCAACGAGGAAACCATGAAGCCAATCTGGTTAATCTTGTCCATCAGTCAGCTTGAGGGCATCTTTGGGAGTCTACACCTTCTTCCTGCCCAACATTTAGCTTGAGAATAATGAGACATGATCATTCTCTACTAATGCTCCTC
The DNA here is from genome assembly GCA_004027655.1 of Graphiurus murinus. Classification (NCBI taxonomy): domain Eukaryota; kingdom Metazoa; phylum Chordata; class Mammalia; order Rodentia; family Gliridae; genus Graphiurus; species Graphiurus murinus. The sequence continues at coordinate 8,479 of PVLC010009147.1, read as the reverse complement.
CTCATAAATTTTTTACATTCAACCAAAGTAAATAAATGGTGAGCTAATGCAAAAATTGATAGTTCTGGGTCATTCATTTACTTCAAGTAACTGACCTAGGCTGATGTCAGAGGTGAAACTAGGATCATCCATCCTTGAGAGGCATGTTTTACAATTAAAAGTCCTTGTTCTAAACTGGGTGTGTGGTGCATGCCTGTAATACTAGTGCTTGGGAGGCTGAGACAGGAAGAACATAGGATTGAGGCCAGTTTCAGGAACTTAGTGAAATGCTCAGAAACTTAGTGAGACCCTGTTTCAAAACAAAAAATAAAAAGGCTGGGGATGAGGCTTGGAGGTAGAATGCCCCTGGATTTAATCTCCAGCACCATACATAAATAAATAAACAAACAAATAAATAAAATAAAAAACCAAAAAATAATCTTTGTTCTAGAAGAAACATGTAAATTATTATGGCTGTAGAACATGATACATGGCTTAGACTTAAATGTAGAGAATAATCTCTCTAGACTTGAGAGGAAGAAAGACAAATTGGAAAGGGTAGAGGGACCTTCGAACCTGGATTTCTGTAATAAAAAGATGAGGCTGTATTCTGAAAATGAGTTTATTCTTGCATTGTAAAAAATGGACAATATAGTATTCGAACATTTCATGGTTAGGTAAAGTTGAGGCAAGCCATTCACAGCAAGAGATCATGATTTCTGTCAAGAAGTAGCAACATCCTTAAAGTCCAAGAAGTATTTCTCTGTTTAATTCAATGCCATAGGACACTTCTTCTGCATTAGACAATGAGGTGACTTAACCAGAGTTGCATTTTGTGTAATAAAAGTATGGTGAAAGTTGAACAGCGCTAGGATGGCTTGACGATATTATTTTTGGACACCATGTGACATAGATTACGCTTCACTTAATTTCGGAAGAGTGAATACCAGAAAAAGTAATGCAATAGACCAAGAAGATAGCATGTTCAACTCCCCTTCCTGGAGCCATTCCCAGACTGCTCACTAGTCTCTGATGACTCCCAAATTTATATCTCTAGCTCAGAGCTTTGCAATGAACTCCAGACCCAATTTCCAACTGCCTGTTCAACAGTTTCACCAGCAAGTCTTGCGTACACATACTGCTCATCACAACAACAAAATCTAATCTGCTATGGCTTTGTGTGTCTTTCTTAATTCCAGTTACATTTATTATGGACTCATTCTTTCCTCTTATTCTTCACATTCTAACAATCATTTTTTATTTTAATCCTACCTTACAAATTTCCCCAAGTCAAATGCTTCCATGAAATTCAATGCATTTCTCAGTCATTACCACTAAGTTGGAGTCTTCTCTTCCTTCCCCTCCCCTTCCCTGACCTGCCCTCCCTTCCCCTTCTTTCCTTTCCCCTCCCTCACTCTCCTCTCCTTTCCTCATACTGGGAATTGAACCTAGGGGCATTCTAACTCCAAACCACACCTCTAGCTCTCTTATTTTGTATTTTGAAACAGGTTCTCACTAAGTTGCTGAGAGTCTCGCTAAGTTTCTGAGGCTGGTCTTGAACCAACGATCCTCCTGTCTCAGCATCCCAAGTTCTAGGATTACAGATATTGGCCACCATGCCTGGTTCTGGATTTTTCTTCCTGAGATTATTGCAAACATTTCCTGCTGATATTCCTGCTTCTGGATTTACCTCCTCTCTAATCTCTCACACAATCTGCTGCTAGAATATTCTTCCTAAAGGAGTGCCATAATAGTCAGGTATGGTGGCACAGGCTTGTAATCCAGGCTACTTGGGAGGCTGAGGCAGGAGGATCACAAGTTCTAGGTCACCCTGGGCAACTTAGCAAGACCCTGTCTCAAAATAAAAATAAAGAGTTGGGGATGTAGCCCAGTGCTTGCCTAGTATGCACATGAAGCCTTGAGTTCAATCCCCAGTAACACACACAGACACAGACACACAGACACACAGACACACACACACACACACACACACACACAAACATATGCACACAGATACCATATTGTTGCTTCTCTGCTAAAAGACCATCACTGTCCCTCCTTGCCTGAAGAATAAAGTTTGTACTTGTTTGTTTTTTTTTTTGGGTTTTTTTTGGCGGTACTGGGGATTGAACTCAGGGGCATTCTACCTCCGAGCTATACTCCCAGCCCCATTTTTTATTCTTTATTTTGAAACCGAGTCTCACTAAGTTGCGGAGTGCCTCACTAGGTAGCTGAGGCTGGCCTCGAACCCAGATCCTCCAGTTTCAGCCTCCCGAATGCTGGGATTACAAGCGTGCGCCACCACGCCCGGCTAGTTTGTACTTGTTTGTAATGTTTACAAGACCTTTCACAATCTATTCAACTTATCTTTCCAATCTCAGTACTCACCACTCCCCACAACCACACACTATACAAGCACCGAACTGAACTGTCTTGTTACCTTAACACATGACATGCTTTTTAAATCCTGCTTGTTTTCATAAGCTTTTCCCTCTGCCTAGGATTCCCTTCTGTACTTCCCCCCCTGAGAACTCCTACTCATCATCTTTCCACACTTAGCTCAGTGACTGATGGCAGGTGTATTTATTGACCATTTATTCTGTTTCAGGCAATATGCTAAGTGCTTTGCATGCATTATCTCAATTAATTTTAAAGGATCTCAAGTTGTGGGCATTATCTACATTTTGGAGAGGAAGTAATTAGATTTAGAGTGCTTGGGTAGTTGCCAAATTTACAAAAGATATCCAGGCTAAGGAACTCTGGAGCCATACTCTCATTTCTATAGCATAGTGCTTGAAAAATTAAGTGAAAAAAAAAATGAATAAATGAGCAAGTAATACTAGAAAGACTGCAAGCCTTGCTTTTGGAGAAACCATAGCATGAATTATATGTTCCTTACCTTCAGCATGGCAGCAAGCTTCCCCTCTTTTTGCAATGAGAATTGTAAATTCATCATTAAGGAACTTGTCTTCAGATGCTTCTGTGACTGCCACTATAACCTATCCAGGTAAGATTAATAAGGTTTCCCACTGTGTTCTTATAAATTCATACCTACACCTCTGTTGCTGTGCATACAATGTTGGTAGATTGAATTATCATTATTGGCTCAAGTGTCTGTCTCTCCCCTACCAGACAATGAGCTTCTAAAGAATTGAGAATATATCTTGTTCCTCTATGTAACTGCTGCAATATCCAACACAATGTTTGGCACAAAGTTGGCCTGTGCTATGTGCTTTTGGAATAAATAAATGAATAAATAGCTCTTATAAGGCTTAACACCCTTGCTTTAGTTTAGAAATAGGTGTATTATAGGTACCATGATGCACAAATCTTTTTGTTCATATTTTCATCAATGAACATATACATCAGAGTGCATGTAAGTTGGAAGCTGTGATTTTAGCATTCCTGTGTCTTCAAGTTACCATGTGACTCTTCTAGAGGAAACATCTTGCTATGATGATTCTATATCTAGAATTCAAGATACGATTTATATTTTTGGACAATATGGCCACTAAACATCTGCTAATGATTTTCTCTAGGGCTCAACTAAAGCACCAGTGATCTGAAGAATCTAGACTGGTGATTTCTCTAGCACTGATCATGCTAGAGAAAAAAAAAAAAAGCTGAGTTTGTTAGACTTCTAAAATTGTTGGAAGATTATATTATAAAAAACATTACAGATGACTCAAGAGATTTTCAAGAGTAATTCGTTTTTGTTTGCTACATACAGTTTTTTTTTTTTAACCTAAAACTAACGCTGGAAACCAAACCTTAAAAAATAATTAATGGGATGTAATAGCTTAAAAAATAAAATGTAATACCTTAAAAAGGTGAAACTGGAGTTATAATTTCACTTCTAATTTTTTGCCTTTGATTTATAATTTGTGAAAAGAATATCATGCAATGAAAGGCTCTTCATGAGTTCATCTTCCCTTGGTTGCATGATCAGTATGCTCTCTCTCTGCTGCATAGACTGGCAGTAGCTGCCTAGGCCAAGCTAAGATACCAGTAACCCGATGGTGCTGGAAATGCTATGTGAGTAAGTGCAGAATGGACATTATAGCAAATTCCTCACAAAAGGGAAGAGAAAAACAGGGATGATGGTTTGGTGTGATGATGGTTAGGATAGGGAAAGAGAAATTCTAGATTCCCAAGTGGAAGTTGAAATCTAGGAGTAGAGGTGAAATAGGAGAGGAGAGGACCCAGGGTCAGAGTTGATAGGATCATATCAACATAACCTATCTGAGCCTTGGTAAAGACCCACTCAATTCAAAGTGACTTCCTAGAAGAATAGTTCAATCACTTAGATATAGATGAGTCACTTGAGACCTGTCCCTGTCAGGTGACACATAAAACAGCCTGATTAGAAAAACTCTCTGCCACTATCACCCTCCACCCCAAGCCAGTATAAATTTAACCCTAGAAGACTGGAAAAGAGAGTGGATTTTTACTGTTTTTTTTTTTCTTGAAGAGCTATCCCAGGTGTTTACACAGCATACCACTCAGTAAAACATATTAATTTTTTAATCATCAATTTGCCCAAAGACATGAAAAAAAAAATCTCCCCTTTCCATTTCCAACTCAACCTCTGATTCTCAATCTCTGGACCTCTTCCTATGTCCCTACCTCTTCTGTCTTCCTTTCCTCAGTCAAGACAATGCTCAGACTTTCTTATTCTAGGTCTATTCCTCTTACTTCTCAGCCCAGACAAGGATTCTGGTGTGTGTGTGGCGGGGGGAGGGGGTGCCATCTCTTTGCAGATATCTGTATCGGCACTTTTTATGGGGGAAGACTTAGTGAAGTCCTGGCTTCCTCTCTTTTATGGTGCATTTCTTCCAAGCAATCCTGACACTGGAAAATTTTATGGGGAAAAAAATTTCCAAAAAGAAGGCATGTAACCTGAAATGGCCTTTTCACAAAATATGGTTGCTTCATCGAAGATCAGCTGTTGACCAACTTGGATAAGGCTAAGCTTTGCAAAGTTCTCACTGCTATTGAGGACATGAAGAGTCAGAAGATCCAAAGATACTGTATTTGGGTGCTAATTAAGGGTTCCTGGTGGTAACTGCATTATCCACAGTGCCCAATTATTAGGTGGAAGTGAACTGAATGGCATGGTTAAAAAGCACTTGTGGTTTCGGGACATTTTGATTTTCTATTGAAAAGTGATCATTTTTTTTCTTTCTACCCAAAGATTATTTCTTCCATGAGAATGAACTAGTAAAATGGTTAGATTCAAAATGAAGCTTGTTGAATTGCGGGACCACACTTTCAACACGAGACTTTAGGGGATATTTCAAATTCAAATCATAACACAGATCAACTGGAAAATCTGAAAGGACTATTATACTGAGAAAAATGCATAAATTATGATATTTATGTTCAATAAACTATTGGCAGTCAGTAATCCAGCGCTAGTTATGCCCAGTCTATAATGTTCAATGATAAAAGTGAGACCTAAAGTTATATATACATATATATATAGTATAATGATGACTTTGCAAAAAAAAAGACATATAGAACTATATATATATATATATATTTTTTTTTTTTAAAAACAAAGACATGAAACAAACTGTAAGTTGTAGTTGACTTCGTAAGTGGAACTATATATTTCCCCTATCTTCTTTCTAATATTTAACAATTTTTCTATAGAGACCATGCACTTCTTTTATAATAACAATACTGGAAAATGTCAACAAAAATATTTGAACACCATCCCAAATAGAATGGTTGATGTGAGCACTGAAGCCTATTGCTATAAATTTAAAAAAAATTTTTTTTTGTTTCACTCTCCTTGTAATAACACCTCACAACACAATTTCTAGCATTGTCAGCTGCGAGATTGTTGTAATCTCAAAGAATGCATGATGGTTTTAACAACCATGGCAACAGACCTCGAAAAAAGTTAAATGGAATGTGTCTGATTAAGAACCCACCACAACTCAGTTCAATTGGAATCTCACTCTTCTGGTCGGTGATGGGGTCCTGTTGTTAATTCTTGGGGAAGTACATTGTGCTACCATTGGAAGAGAGTTGACAGTTACTGTATGACTTTTTCTGTCACTTATTTCTTGAACCTCAATTTTTTTTTCTCTTTAAAACAAGGGTAGTAACACCTAATCAGAGGGCTTTCGACTAGGACAAATGAGGCAATTAATATACAGAAAAGCACCATGCAGACATCCATGAAGTAGTTTAGTAAGCAGGGAAACACATCAGGCATGGCATTGGGTCAACCTGTCTTTGGCTTGGGCAGTTAGACTTGCAGACAATGGCTCAACAATTCTTACACTAAGTTGTTGTATTTGTAAAACAGAGGTAGGTGATGACACTCACACCTTGCAAAGTTATTATGAGCTTAAAAAAGTAATATTTGTTTAAAAATGCTTCATATGAAGCCTTTAGAATTAGCAACCTTCGTTATTAAAGTTTCTTTTAAGCCCAACGTATCTTAACCTTACATTTTCTGAATATGCTTCTGCCCTTGCCATTTATTATATTTGAATAATCAAGAACTCTTGATGAGGAGTTATAAGCTATGCCTGTAATGCTCTGGATCTCGATCGTAGTCTAATGGATTCTGATGAGGGTGATCTGCCAATGTTATCCTTCTTTTTGGAGAACTTGCACTTTATATTACTAAATTTGTGAGTGGAATTTTAGTCTCTGCAGCTTGTGATATCTGAAGTTAACTACGAGATTCTGGAATGGATGCTTTTCTTGATCTGGTAAGTCAGTTGTTTAAAGGTTTTTATTTATGCTTTGTGGAAAGTACGTCTCATGGAAGCTGTGTCCTTGATATCTGAGATACTTAATCACACAGCTTGTTGATGATGTAAAGATTTTTTCCTGGGCCATTAAAAATGACCACATTATTTCAATTAAATGGAACCCTTATAGGAGTTGACTTAAATTTTTTTCCAAGCAGGATAATTTTGAAATATATACACTCATGAATTCTCAAATATTCAGTCTTGAAGCAGAAGGGACACCTCTGTGATGTGAACAGCTTTGCCTTACCAGGCCACTGATTTTATTTGTAAAATGTCAATCCCTAAACAATGACTAATGGTTCAAGGAGAAGTGCTGCTTTAATAATTTGTTCATTTAATTTTCTATCTTTGCTCTAGATAAGGCAAAATGCCTGAGAATTCTGGCCATACCCTATGGTACAATGTGATCATTGATGTCTTCCTGGAAGTTCTCTGTCTGATTGGTTGAAGATTGAATGCAATCATCCCACCACATGAGTTCTGTGAAGAAGGATGCTTAACGAGCACTCTTTAGGAGAACTGAGAGTGAGAGTAACCATTTGAACTCAGTATATACTCAGTTTCATGGCAACATCAAGATTAATTTGCTTATGCAAAGAACAGAGAAATGGATATGCAATGCATCTTGTTTGGTTTTCTTCATTTTAATAGGAACTCATTTTGTTACTAAAGGTGGCAGGATTGGAAACCATAGTAAGAACTCTAATCATGATTCCAACGCTGAAATATATTCAAGAATTACATAACCATGTCATTGCACACCCGCCTATAATACATGCATAAAGAAACCTCCAAACGGCAACTATAGTTGAAAATCTTAAGCATTTCCCTCTAGGGCTTCTCCTTATCTAGCATACACCAGAATAGTCAGTGAATTCTAGATGGCCTGTTGGCTTCAGAATAACATTTTTCATCCAACTGGAAGCAAATGTTCTATTTTGAAAATTGGATGGAAAGTTATTGTATGAAAGTATAAATGAGGGAAGAATGACATCAGCCTCCTTTATGAGCAACACAGGACTTCACAAGTGTGTTCAGGTTGCAAAGAACATGATGGTCATGGAGCTTACCAGAATACTATGAAGTAATGATTTATTTCTTTCCATCATATACATTAGGAATAACCCTACCTTCAAGAACACAAAGAAATAATAATGATTGATCTTTTTGAGAAATAGATTAATGTGTGATACATACTAAGTTCCCAGCAAATGTTAGATATTATTACTATTGCCAGTGTTGCTTATGGTAGAGTTGTTCACAATGCCTATTCCATATATGTTTATTATATATCAATTTAATATATTATTAATGAATTCTCAAAACCTAATGAAATGGTGTTATAAGCATCTCAAATTTACTGTTAGGAAACTGAGGCATTGAGTGAGGAAGTTGGCATTGCCTTAAAACTGGGTCTACATTCATAGGCGAAAGGGCTATGCAGAATATTAGGGAAGACAGAAAAAGAAACATTTGTAAAGTTTATATAATAGAAAAAACTTTTAAAAAGAACTACAATTAGTTGTTTAAAAGGGTAATTTCTATTAAGTGGAAGGGGTACAGCATTGCTGAGTTTGATGGTACAAATCAGGAAGTAGAAGCTAGGGAGACATCCAGGATGGATCCTTGTACCCCTTTACCAGAAGTTTTGTGTGTGTTTGTGTGTATATGTAGTGAGATGAGTTTTTTTTTTTTTTTTTTTTTTTTTTTTTTTTTTTTTTTGG
>PVLC010009146.1:0-55285 GCA_004027655.1 Graphiurus murinus | reverse complement strand
ACTTACAAATAGCTGAAATTTGAAGTGGCATGAAATAATTTAATTGTCTAGTATGCTGTAATATATCAAGCAATCAGCAGGGTATGTTTGCTTAATATTCAATAAATATTTTATGTTTACTTTCACAACTATTGAAAAAGCTTCAGCATAAGTAACATATTTCAAATTTAAGTAAATTAGCAGGAAATAGATATCACTAACAGCCAGAGCTTGGAAAGGACTCTGGATGAGTCTCCTAAAAATGTAAAATAAATTCATGGTTGGCAGAGCAGGAAAATGAGCCAGTATTCTAAAAGGTAGCTATTTCCCATTTTATATTCTCCTACATTTGATTCTATATCAATAATAAAATCATAAATCAAACAAATAAAATTTTAGAAGCCATTTATCCCTTTCTCCTTGAAAAGCTGACTTGTGTTATATAAAAAGAAAAACTAAAACATTTTTGAAATGAGAAATATGAAAATTAGAGCCCAGATCATTTAAGCGCTCCAAATGGAGTTTATCATATATTGAAATTTAAAGGTTAGTTTAAATTAAAAATGTGCTTTATATAGAGTAAGTAATAAATGTAGTCTTTTCTTAAAGGAAAAGACTAACACCAAGTCACAAAAAGGTACTCATTGCAATGTTGAGCTAATTAACTACATATAAATAACTACAACTCTATTTTTGGTTTTATCAGTTCTCTGAAACCAGGGAGAACCAATTTTAATTTGGTATATATAAAACTGAAATGACATTCAAGGCCTGTATTCCATAGAAGGCAGAACCCCAAGTCATACAAACTTTATCAACTCTATCAACTGGTTCTAAGAGGAGGGAAACCTATCTAGTTATAAAATAGGACATTCTTGTCCTACAGGAGTTGTTCTCAGCAACTCATTTGTGATTGCAGAAGACATACTCAATCCTTATGCTAAAAGCAGTTGTTTCATCAGAAAATTATATTATATGCAGATTTATTATGGAACATGATTTGACTGTAACCTACTACAATATACCATAATTATGTTTTGTCTGCATTTCAGAAGTCGTCCTCCAGGAAACTAATTAAAAAAATGAGAAATATAATGTAAAAGACTATTAACGACAGAGTTAAAAAATAGAGAGAAGTCTGACTGGATTCCTTGAGTTTTGGAAGAAATAAAACATACCTTTAAGATATTGAATAGTAGATTTTAAACACAATTGAAATTGAGGTTTCTATTTCTCGAATTATCTTTGATAATTAAAAAATAAATATCATGTTAATCTTCACCTATTAGGCTTTAATAATGGAATTTATTCTTAACCCATCTAAAATATAGTTTAGATTAGCAGAAGCTATTCAAAACAAGCTCTACTGTCTGTTTCTCCAGTTTTTCCACTTTCAAAAAGTGCAAACCATTTGAAGTTATTTCCCCCAAATTTTCCCTCTCAACTAAATGCATACTAGTTAATGCATTTTCAAATGTCCTTAAAGGCAAAACAATGGAATAAATAAAGAACAAAACATTTATTTGACCATTAATGTCTTACTTAAGTGAATCTTTTTAAGTGGCAGAAACATTACCTGGTGTTTCCAATTTATTAGAGTATCATAATGCTTTTCCACTTGGAAAAGAAAGTTCCTAGCTTATCTCAGGCCCCTCTTTCTTCTCCATCCCCAACTCCAACTCTCTCCCACATTACAAAACACTTGGAAGAAAAGAAAAGATTATGTTAAACACAGAAACACTTTTTAAAACTTCCCAAACTCTGCATAAAGTTACAATCCCTTTTATCTCCTTGAAACTTCAGCATCAACATACATGGCCAAAATAAATATCCTTTTCCTCTCTTGGAAACTCCTAATTCACATTCCCATGTTAAATGCTCTCAGAACCTTCATGGTGAAAAAGAAACAAAGAAAACCGAATACTTTTCTTTGTGTGACATGGTACTCGCCTTTCAATATGCAGTCCTGCCCTTGCAAAAAAAAGTTAATAATTTCCACAGAACAGTGTCCAATGAAACAGAATAGGTTGTAAGGCTCCAAGGCAACCGTAACAAAAAGAGGAAAGACTTAGCATATATGGGGCAAGATCGAATAATTTCCAATTTTCAGAAATCCAAGCTCTGGGGGATTGAGATTTCTTTTAAGACGTAAGTATCCCTGAAGTTTCTCCTTATAAATCCTGATTAAATGCCTTGATCTGGGCCCCTGTGAATGTAAGGTCACTTAGTAGTGCCAGGCCACACTTCTCAGGCTGCTCTGAACAAGAGTATTCTTCCTAGTCCTGATGTCAACCTCAACACAAGGTCAAACCAGAACCAGAGATTTTAGATCACTGTGGTCCCGTCTGGGACAGCCACTTACAAGTAAATGGAAGCCAGAGAAAGAATGCTAGACTCCTGCTACTCTGCTTCAGAGGTGCATGATATGTCAGGGGAAGAAGATATCACAAGAAACAGCTGACTCCTAACAGGATGCCATCCCCATTAGCAGAGAACACTTTCAAGAAAACTAGAAATGTGCTTAGTAGAAGGATGTTGATGGATTTGCTGCAACACACACACACACACACACACACACACACACACACACACACACACTTCTCCAGAACACTGTCTGCCTCTCTCTTCCAAGCTTGGAGTACTTTTAGAATTCTTCTAATTGCTTAAAAAGAGAATTTCTATCAAGTATGAATCTTTTGCTTTAATATGGACAGGATGCTCAAACATCAAACAAAACTCGTAGAGTTCATTCAAAATCCAAATCTCAAACCACATAAGTAGGAGAGTTATGTGTTGTATTAAGTATTGTGAGCTTCAGAAGAGAAAAGAAAGACAAATAGAAAAAGAAGAGAGAGGGAGGGGAATAGAAAAGAAAGGCGGGTAGGCGGGCCAGAAGATAAACATTAAAGGAAGATGCTGGTGATAATCATGTTCTAAATGGAAATTCTGTGGAAAAACAAAAATTTTTACAACATTTTTTTTTACCTTACAGGCACAATCTGGAGATTTGGTACAGCAAAATGAGAAGTATAATGAAAAATCAAATGTAAAAAATCCTCCACTATCACAATTCTGTGATTATTTTCTTTTACAAATTTGTATAATTATAAAATGCCATATTTGAAAGAGTAAAGTGTATCAAGCCATTTAGTTTGCGAATGCAGAAGTTAAGGCAAGAAGTAAGCAAGTTGGCCCAAGGTCACTCAACCCATAAGCAGCACAACTGCATGTAGCTCAGTCTGAAGTCCCGACTCTGAGTCTGTCCGCTGTCCCTTCCCGGCCACACCACAGACTTGTTGATTTCTTTTCTGATGTTACTCCTGGCTGCAGACTCTCATTCCTGCTGTGAAATGGACAATTTTCACTTTCTGTTGCCTGTTTATGCGAAAACAGGGGTGCCCATTATCTAACACTGAGCATGTTGAAAACATTCTCTGGGCTACTAAAAGTTGGTGCAGCTTGCCTGTATTTGGTGAAAATGGGTTAAACCAGCTAAGATGAACCATTTTTGAAAAGGAATGTATGGCATGAACACAATTCTGAAGCTATTTCAACTGGTCGTTGGGAGCAGACACACTAGAAACCACCCATATATGTGCATATACTGTTAAATCATAATTTTACCTCTGTTGTTATATATCATACCATACTTCATATATTTTAATGTAGGCCAATATTTATAGATAAACAGGTATGTCAACTAAAGTTTTCCATATTTATTCTTTAAACTTTTAGGTACATCTGTTCCAGAAAATACCAAAAGCCTGTAAATATGATTGCTAGGGAACAAAATGTCACCATAAAAAAAATCTACCTTTATTTAAAAAGAAAACTTAAATCTCTCAAATGCCATATTTATGTAAAAGAAGTTCTAAATCTTCTCTTATGTAAGAGAAGTTAGAAACTAATCAGTACAGCCAGGTATGGTAGCACATGCCTATAATCCCAGTACTTGGGAGGCTGAGATAGGAGGATCACAGGTCCAAGCCAGCCTCAGCAATTTAACATGACTCTCAGCAACTCAGTGAGACCCTGTTTCAAAATAAAAAGTAAAAAAGGATGGGAGTGTAGTTCAGAGGTAGAATCCCCTGGGTTCAATCCCCAGTACAAAACACAAAACTAGTCACTACAAATACCTGAACAAAGCAGGTAAACTCAACAAACATGTTTCCCTTGGATCTTTCCTTTAACCCCCTTGAAATAACTATATAAATGTTTTTTAAACAAACAAACAAGAAATGATAAATTCACAGACAACAAGAAGGAATGGCAAGAGAGTAGTAAGAAAAGCCCAAAAGCCAATCTTTACCTGACAGCAGAATTACTACTAACCACTCAAGAAGGCAGAATTCCAGAGTGGCAGTGCTTAAAAATGAGGCAGCAACCACATGGGCAATGAGGAGCACCCCTCACCTGACCCCAGCCTGTTTGCACCAGTCCCCCTGCAGGGGTAATAACAGAGCTTTAAATACAGGGTAGGTTCCGAGACTGTGCAGAAATCATACACCTGGATTCCCTTTTCTGCTCAGTGTGAATGCTCACTATTCTCTACCAACCTGGCAGGTCTGCAGAAAGCAAAACAGAAGGTCTGCGGACTGGTTGCAGGGCATCAAATGCTGGGGAGAGCAGGGCTACTGAACTGGAACCACGGAAAAAAGGAAATGTTTGCACAGTAACTATTAAGACCTCTTTTTTTGCCCTGTTTTTTTCAGTTCCCAGAGAGCTATCACACAGGCTTCTGCCTTAATGGCAACATAATAGCAAAGAATTCCCATGAGCTAGTTGGATTTTTAGATGAAGTACAAAATACAGAAAGGTACTAAAATTGGTGCTCTATGTCCACCATCCAAATGAAGTCCACACTTGGCAAGTTCCAGGTTCATACAGAACGCTTTCAAGTAGCTATGTAATGCTTCACACACTTAAGTGTGAGAAAGTAGCCCAAATGTGTAAGGAAAACTTCTAAAATAGAGAAGCCAAAAGAAAGTGAAAAATGTATCTTTGGGGAAACAAAAGCATAAAGGGAAAATTTTTCAAAAAGGATATTAGCATCTCCAGAAGACCGAAACAGTATATAACCATGAAAAAAGAGCATGATGCTATAAAAAATTAGCATTCAGGGATCATAAAATAGAGAAAGAAAACTAAAACTCCAAGTTTCATAATAGGAAGTCAACATGTAGTTCTAAAAAGAAAAATCTGAATGGAGCAACATAAGCAATTTTGCTTAGAAATAGAGAAAGCATTTCCCAAAGGAATGTCTAAAAGAATTTAAAGTGAAAGCAGAAATGGAGTGAAGGGTATTTTGGGTTTGATTTATTTATTTATATATATTTATTTATTTATCTATTTATTTATTTATTTATTTATTGCAACAATTCTCATACAGATTTTTCTTCTTTAAAGCACACAAATGTATAACTGATTTTTTAAAACTAAATTTCAATAAAGTCCTACTTACTATAGTGACCAACATATGAGCACTCAATAGTTCTAAAAATTTCTAAATGATCCCTATCTCTCTGTCTTTCACCTTGAATTTTTTTTAACTAAGGTCATGTAAGGGTACTTCTGTTCCATTATGATATAGCACTTCCTATTTACCTCATTCATAAATTTGTCTTTATTAAATGGCAAAGGGAACACTGTTGATACTATAACTGATAATTCACAGTGAGCAACTTTTGAAACCTGTCAATGTGTATCTAGCTCTAGATCACCAGAATTCTTTAGACAATACAACAAACACATAAGTGCCTCTTTTTACTAGTTCATGAGACTTCAATAAAGACTAGTGGATACACCCATAAGCTCCTTACCAGTTAATCATGTGAATACTATTATAAATAGGCACTAAAATCGACAAACCAAACTTTAATATATTCCCTAAAGTTCAGACAGCTTACATCAGCACTTTTCCACTGGATTTCTGTCTCTACAATGATCAGTGCTTGTAACTAATCAGACAGGAATGATTCGTTAAAACATTTCCCACAGAAGTCTCCAGGATGGATCTTGGTCTCTAAATCTTGACACAGATTGTAAAGCCAACCCTCTCTTGTAAACTGATCAAATTAGGAAGAAAAATATCAGAATCATGAAGGCATTTGCTCTATTTGAGAAACTTCAGGAAAGCCTGAAACAGGCATTTAAAAGATAAGAGGATTCAAGACTTCCAAAAGTAAGGCACCTAGTCTAAAATGTATTCCTGTTTCCACTTTTGATGATGAGATATGGCAAATTATGTTCTCAGGAAAAGAAACAAACTTACCTTTCACAAGCTCGGACAGTCCATGCCGCAATTATCCATAAAGAGATACTAAAAACCAAGAGTACAGTTCCCGGGCAGATGGTCATTAAAGTCTTCATAACAAAACGGGTATTGAAGTTTATCTTATTAAGTGCTCCAATGCTTCTAGAGGAGGCATCAGTGAAAAGTTTGCTATGTAAAAGCATGACTCTGGCAATCAGGTAGAGTCTTAAGAACATTGGTATAGATAAAATAATATCCACATCAGCGGTGGTTGTGGATGGGGCATAGGAGAAGGCAAGCCGGGCTGTCCATGTGAACGTATAATTCCCAGGTATGGGATGAATAGCACACACCAGTATTTCCAAGCAGATGAAGAAAATACGCTCATAAGTCATGGCTATTCTCCAGTCATCTGCTCCATTGTCCACCATGAATAACTGAAAAAATAAAGTAGAAAATCAGCTTCAGTATGGCATGAATGGTCCAGTGTCAGTGCAGATCTTAACACGATGCAATAGATGATTCTTAGCAATCATGGCAAGCTAAAAATTATCACTTTTAAATGCTAGCCAGGTACGCTATTTTTAGAAAAGACCATTGCTCCCAAAGGACAACTTAGTTTTGTAGAAATTAAAGTTAAAAACTTGTTACACAGGAACTAAAAGTGTTGTGGAGCCCATGTTCCTGGACAATTATATAAATATCATCTTAAAATAAGGGGCTTGAACCTGTCAGTAATGACCCCTTGGATGAAGTAAAAATGGACTTGCCTTCTAACAAGTTGTTGTAAGAGATTTCAACTTTTACATGATCTTAACTATTCGGGGTGAATTCATTTAGGGTGCCTTTGCAATCAGTTATTCCCTATAATATAAATGCATACTCTTACAGAAAATCATATTCTTGGTTTCAGAGAAAAATCACAAGAGACCACAGATACATGTGGCAGAAATATTTCTTCTAGTTTCCTCACTAGTATTCCATTGTTCATCCCTTTTCTTCTATTCTCCCATTTCTTTGCTTTAAATTAATTTGTGTTCAATCCTTCCTTCCCTCCCTCCCTTCTTCCCTTCTTTCCTCCCCACTCCCTCTCTCTCTCTCTTTCTTTCTTCTTTCTTCTATTTTTTTTGTTTGTTTTTCTTTGTTAGTGAGGATTAAACTGAGAGGGCATTCTACCCCCAGTCCCTCCCCACATTTTTGGTACTGGGGATTGAATCCAGGAGCATTCTAGCTCCAAGATACAACCCCATCCTTTTTTGTGTGTTTTTGAAAAAGGGTTTCACTAAATTGCTGAGGCTAGCCTTGAACCCGTGGTCTTCTTGTCTCAGCCTCTCATTACTGGAATTATGTTTTCAATCCTTCTTTAATAAAAGTACCTTTTTCCTATTTCTGTCATTTCTCATACAATTAAATAAACCCTCAAAAGACAGGAAGGAAGAAAGGAAGGAAGGAAGGGAGGGAGGGTGGGTATAAGGGGAAAAAGTCTATCTTGCTCTTCCTGGCTGTTTGTAAACAAGCCTACGAGGCTCTAACAGTGCACAAACAAGCAGAGACATTTGGAAACGTGTGGTGGCTTTTCAGGCTGCTACAATGACTTGTGGGGGCTACTGGCATTTAGGGCCAGGAAGCTACGGGTGCCAACCATGCTGCAATGTGGGAGTCCCACCCACTAGGAAGACCTGTCTGCCCAGAATGCCAATAGTGCTCCCCCACCAGAGAAAGACGTCATGTTCTCTCCTTCTGCTAAGAAGCCAACTTAAGGAGGAAGCATGGGATGAAAACAATCTGGACGAGAACAGCACATTCACGCATTCTCAGGTAAGCCAGTCACAAAGAGGTTGGAGGAGGATTCCCATGGGGTTAAATTCTGCATGCGGTGCTCTTCTAGAGTATGAAAGTAATCTCTCCCATTTAGGTGATAGCAAATCCCCCATTCTGTCTTAATTATTCTGTAGCTGACAACTATCTTCTATGATGCTATTCAAACTGGTCATTGTCTCAGTGTTACTTTGTGAAGAAAGGAATCGGAGAACCAAAGCTGCTGCTTCTTTCTGGTACCTCATAGAGATGGAGAAGCAACAGAATCTCTTATCAAAAACATATCAACCTGGGTATGGCGGTATGTGCCTATAATCCCAATACTTGGGAGGCTGAGACAGGAGGATCCTAGGTTCAAGGACAGCCTCAGCAAGTAGGGAGTAACCTAGGGAGACTCTATTTCAAAACAAAATGCTAGAGGGAGGATGCCTCTGGGTTCAATCCCCAGTAACACACACACACACACACACACACACACACACACACACACACACACACACACACACCAGAATTTGGATTATCTACTTTCTTAACCACACTTAGCTCTAAATGTCTTGGCAGTTAAAAAAAAGTATTTTCACTAGAAAAATATTAATATTTCTTATATATTTAAGTAAATATCTAAAATCAATTTGTAGATTATTGCTGGATAGGGCATAAAAAAAAATCAAATCCACTTCTAAAAGGGCTAAGAATTGCCAAGATTCTAAATGGTTAAAAGCTGTGCAGAAGATTCTGAGCAGGATTCCAAGAAGGGCATTCCCCACATCATCCTGGGTAACCAACTGTAAATGCAAGATCCTTACTTTCTCAAGTAACTGGTAAAGCAGTGACTGCTTACACATATTCTTCTGACGCTCCACTTATAAGCAGTCTCCTGCTTCCCAGGACTGACTTCCCCCCACCACTGGCAATGCATTTGTTCTCTAAGCTTATCAGACTCTTTTTTCAGCTCCTTTTCATGCTCCTTCACTCACTTACCCAGCCAGGTTGTTCCCTCTCTTGAGTTATATGGAATGCCATGCTCAGCCAACAGGCATCTCCCATTCTGCAAGCTGATGTCCAGGCTGACGTAGGTGGGCTGGATCTCCATGCACCAGTGCCTTCAAGGACAGCTGAACTTTGAGTCACTCTGTGGCTATTTTCTTGTTCCCCTATAATCTTCCTTAAGGGCCCCCTCTGTTCCCCTCTGTCAGCACACAAGTTCCCCCAATATCAGAGAAAATACACTCTATTTCATACTTCAGCCTCAAATTTGCCTATGCCTATACCTTTCTTCTCCTTATTTCCCTTCTCTTTTGCTTTATATGCCTAAAGCAATATTATACCACTACCCAGCTCCTCTGCATTAAGAGCCTCTTCCCTCTCAGCAAAGTGCATAGACAACATAAAATCAGTCTTTCTGAACTCAAAATAACAGCCAAATGAGAACCACAGCTAGCTCTGTCTGCTCTCAGCTGTGTTTTCTCTCTTCTCCATCTCCAAACTCCCCCAAGGTGGATGTTGCCATCACCAACCCACTAGCACCGCTCTTGTAAAGGTCACTAAAGATACCTTCATTATGAAATCCAATGCTCTCATCTTCATTTTGATCTCACCTGACCAGTCATTCTTTCCTTCCTGAAAAAGATCTCTTCCCTTGGCTTCTTTGACATGTTGCTTTTAAAAAATCTGCTGCCACTCTCAAGATTCTCAAGCTTTCCCCCCTCTTCCCATTTTGGTGTCACTGATCTCCTGGGGCGCACCTCTAGTTCTTCGCTGACTCCATGATCTCACCCTTCATTCTCCATTGCTACAGTCTTCCTTGTGGAGACCATTCTCCATCATCTAATGACCTCTTTAAAATGGAAATTATTTAATTACAATCCCATTACTGTCAGGATCGAAACCATCCAAAGTCTCTCCACAGCCTAAAGATGGAGTCTAACCTACATTACATAACAGACAATGCATTCTGTAATCTGCTTTTACCTCTCTCCAAATTCACTGCATACCACTCTCCCTACATTCATTCCCCTGTGGTTACAGATTCCACTACAAACCACCCTAATCCTGGTTCTGTATCTTATACATTCTGTTCTATGGCCTGGGAAGTTTCCATCTAGCAAATTCTTATTCCTTCTAGACCAGACTTCACATCATTTCTTCTAGAACCTAGTCCATGCCCCTTCCAAATCCAAAAAACTCACTCCCTTGTTTCACCATGATCCTCTTCCTGTGCCTCTTACTGAGGCTGTCAGGGAGGACAATGCAGATTTCTTTACAAGACTGTTACCCCTCCTTGTTTCTGAGGTTCCTTGAGGATGGGAACCACATTTACCTACAGAGAATAATAAATGCTTGTTACAGTAACTGTCTTGGTATTTCTCACTTAATAAGAGTTATCTTGATCATTGGATAGGTCTTGATGTTTATTAAATATGTTAATGGAAGATGAGAATATGCAAGCATAATACAAGTAAAATACACATTTTTCAAATGGATAGAGACCACATCCTAATAAATAATAAATCAAAACAGCATTTTGTCATTACCCAGTAAGTCTAGACAGTCTTCTTCGGTGGGAACTTCTCCTCTAAAAATTCTATTTCATATTTTCTTTTCACTATCAGGGATTTTAACATCTGAAATGACTTTATTATTGCCTTTGTTTTATCATAACATATATTTAAATGTTAAATTGAGGATGAAATTTTCCTTCTACTCATCATACAATCCCCATCCTTAATGTAATGTTTTTTGTTTTTTTCATTTGTTCCATATATATCTAGAGTACTAAATACTATGTGTAAATGTTATACTACATATGAGCCATACAACAGAATTTGAGGTAGACAGAGGGTCTGCCCTTTGAATCTAATTTTTACTAGGAAAGAAAGACAAAATCAAGTTTCAGACTTAAAGCAATTTAATAAAGTAATTATGTCTTTGGACATCACTATGAAGGAAACAAACAAGAGATGAAATAGAGAACAATAAATAAGAGATGACAGCAGATGCAGTCATCAGAGAAGTCTTCTAGAAAAAGTACAATTTAAGGCAAGTCTTGGATAAGAAGAAGATCTGGTCATGTAAACAGCCAGGAGAGGAGCATCCAAAGTAGGGGGATGGGGCGCATGTAAAGGCCTTGGGCTTTATAAAAGCTTGGCATGATTAAGAAATCCAAGGGTCACCAAAAGTGGCTGAAAGTTAATGATCAAGGGGTAGAGTGAAAGAGGGTGACTTTCAAGAGACAAATTAGGACCAGTTGTGTAGAACCTTGTTGGTCATAGCATCAACTTGCTTTCATTCCAAGTGTGGTGGGAACCCACTGAAGGGTGTCAGAGAGAGGAATGACATGATCTGATTTATAGCATAAAGGGTTCTTCCTCACTGGTACAGGGAAATTGGGGGGAGACAGGCAAGTGTGAAAAGAAAGATGAAAGTTAGGATGCTCCCCTACATTTGGTTGGTTGTAGGATTCCTGTGGCTAAGAAGAGAACTTGTCATGGAAATGGAGACCATGGGTGCACTGGACATAAGGCCTGGCGATCTTTTTTATTAAACATATTTTTATTGGTGCACTGTAGTTTCACATGATAATGAAGTTCAGAGTGACAGAGATATGCATACACTCAGCATTTGGTGAGCTTCCTACGCTCCCTCCCTACTCCCTACCCTTTCCCCTTATATGATATTGAGATTGGCATTGATATTTTCATATATGTATATAATGTCAATAGAAGTGTTTCCTTCATTCATTATCCCCCACCACCACCTTCCTCTATACCCCTTCCATGTCTCCACTAGGGATTCTCCTTCTTTATCTAAAGTCCCTCCAGTATCCTGATTACTCCCTTGCTTCTATACATGAGAGAAAACATATGACCCTTCAGTTTCTGTGACTGGCTAATCTCACTTAATTTTCTCCAGGTATATCCACTTTGCTGAAAATGTTGTAATTTTATTCTTCTTTATTGCTGAATAGAATTCCATTGTGTATATATCTCATAATTCTGTAATCCATTCATCTACTGATGGATACCTAGGCTGGTTCTACAATTTGGCTATTGTGAATTTGCTGCTATAAACATGGATATGCATGTATTACTATAATATTCTGATTTCAACCCCTTTGGAAGACAGCCAGATGGCAATCTTGTTGGAACTTGCTGATGAGCTAGGTGTGAGAGCAATAAAAGAAAGAAAGGACTCATAAATGTCCTGAGATTTTACTCTGAAAACAAAATGGATGGAGATGCCATTTCCAGAGAACATTTCCTGGGCCCTGGTGGGGAGAGGCTTATGTGGAAGTTAGCAGTGTAAAGCTCTATTTTGGCCACTGGCATCTGGGTGTAGATGCCAAGTATGTAGAAAGGCGTGCAAGTCACACCAAGAAGTCTGGAGTATTGAGATAAATTTCAGAGGGATCAGTATTTAAGTAGTTTTATATAATCAAAACAAAGTGAACAGAATAAAATAGGCTCATACTCAAGGCCAAGTCCTGAGAAACCCCAAACATGAAAGGCAGATGGAAGGTTGAGCCAGAAGAGGATCTGAGAGGTAGCAGTCCATGAAGCAGGAAGAAAGGAAAGTGTTATCCTAAGAATCAAGGGTACAGACTGCCATTTACAAACTGCAAAACAGTGTTTACCTGGTTTAGAGATGCTTAAGTGTACTCAGCATTCTACACAGATGATGAAAACATTCTAAATGCTATAGTCATTAGACAACTCAATGTCAAATATTAAAATTCACTATTACATTTCATATAATCTCTAATATATATATATAATCTGCTTTAAGTTCACTTATAGGGAGATAAAGTAATCAGAGGAACTGATATTAAGACATATCCATGTTCATTTTCATTCTGATCTTCTTTAGAGAAGAAATATTCTTAAGAGATTTGAGAGCAAAGGTACTGAGACTTTAATCCACTTTAAAGCTGTGGATAATGGGCTTCACCAGAGGTCTAAACACAGGCATAACACAGAATACCCCTCACAATATATCCTACCCCAAGCTTCAATTTTCCAATGTAACTATTTTATATTTGATCAGATAACGAAACATGACATATTTTAAGTTCATTGTCCAAGATTAGTTAGGAGTGACAATTCTTAGGGGAAGACTGCCTGCAGTTTATGGGGGGCCTGCCGCACGATCAAGTGAGCAGAGCACTTGCTTCAGGAAGGAGTTCAGCTGTGAAGTCCTGCCTGCCTCAAGCTCCTGGAATATAGGGCAGTGTCTTACACATTCTGAGTTCCTTTCTAGAAAATAATTTAGGGTACTGCTTAGTGCCTAAAAAGAGACCTAAAAAGTATGCATCAAATAATGTAATTCTAGTCATGTATTTGTTAAGGAATTGAGTATAAGTAGAATAGGAAAATTTTGAAAAAGAAGGTAACAGGGAGAAGCAACCACAATCGATTTTAGAATAGATTAATAATTAAAGCCATGTGGTGTTGGCACATAATATAATTGAGAGGCCAGCGGAACAGAACGGAAAGTCCAAAATACACCAGATACACTGGTGATTGTGTAATATTATAAAGGTAAACTCTTTGTTAGTTGGGAAAATATACTTTATGAAAAATGATTTGGAGACAACTAAGCAGCCAACTTGAGAAAAGTAGAGTTGAACCCAGGACTCATATTGAATACACAAAGAAAAATTCCAAGTGTATGATAGATCTAGATATGAAAAAAAAACCCTATTAACATATTCAAAGAAATCATGTAACAACTATTCTGGAACCTCAGAGAAGTAAAGGCCTTTTGATACAAACCTCTGGACCTTAAAAGAAAATATTTGACTCAATTAAACATTTACTTTCTGTGCCTGAAACACACACACACACACACACACACACACAATAAAGAGTACAAAAACAAACACTAAACTGTGGGGGAAATGTTCACAATTGCTGTTACAAAAGATTAAATTCTCTAATATATAAAAGTTTCTACATATTTTAAAGAAATGAGCAACATAATTGAAAAATGAACAAAAGATACAAATATGTCATGGAAAAGAAAATAAGAATGGTTCTTAAACCTACTTTTAAAATGCCTAAATTCAATCATAAAAGGAAAATGAGACACCATTTTTTGACTTAGATTAAAATAGGTCTAAAAGTTTAATAACATGTTATATACTATTTTTTGTTTTTATTTTGAAACACGGTCTCACTAAATTGCTGATAACCTTGCTAAATTGCTAAGACTGTCCTCAATGGAACCTGCCATCCTCCTATCTCAGCCTCTCCAGTACTGGGATTACAGGCATGCTCCACCACACCCAGCTGCTACACAGAATTGACGAAGTGAGGAAACAGTAGTGGCATATATCTCAAGTAGAAGTGTCAATCAGTCTAACCTCTGAGAAGGGTAATTTATCAGGTTTTAAACACTTGTCCTCCTTTACCATGCAATTTATTTCCTCAGAATGAAATTTATTCATATTTACATGTGTAATAAACAGTAAATGTATACAATTACTTGTAGCATTGCTTTTACATTAGCAAAAGACTGGAGATATCTGAATAATGTAAGAAGAAAATGGGTTAAGAAAATGAATTGTTCTGTACTATTAAAAAGAGCAACCTAGGAAGTACTGAATTTAAAAAAAGAGAAGAAAGCAACAAATATACTACTATTTGTGCAGCTTTGTTAAAGAGGCATATATATATATATATATATATATATATAATATGCATAAAATATCTCTGAAAGAAGACTGAAAATTTATGCTAACAGCCACTTAGGGGAGGTGAACTGAAGTACTGGGAGCCAGAAATGGAAGAGAGGCTATTAATGAAATGATTTGAATACTTTTTATTTTGTAATTGTGTGAATAAATAAAATGAATGAATAATAAAAAAAACTAGGAAAATTTTGTTAGTATAAAGGAAAAGAACAAAGAGAGAGGATAAATAAAATCATTAGACATTCAAATAGTTCCTAACAAATAGTCTACATGTTCAAAATCAGAAAGTAATAACGAATGCTATGAAGAGTGTACAAAATCAAACACATGATTCATTTTATAGCTAAAATACTCTGCTGACCAAGGCAAAACCTTGAACCATTACATTACATAAGTATTTTCGACAGTGTGAACAAAATAAATAAGATTTCTTGGTTAACCTTTAAACCAAATATTCAGTAAAACCAAGTTCTTTATGTTAATTCACTTGTTGAATGCTTCTATCTGTAAGGTTCTGTGGATAAAAAGATTAGAAAGTCAGTGTCTGATGAGGAAGAACAATGTAAAAGAATCATTTATATTTAAATTTGTGCCATATTTAAATGAAATGTGTCATAAAGGAATGATGCTGTGGAAATACAGAGGCATCATCAAGAGAGGCTACATTAGCCCATAAAGTCCATTTCACCTTCCACAGCAGGTGCATGGAATCTTTATGTAATTCATTACTATGAACTTCCAAGTTCAGTTTTAATATATTTGGGGGATAATGACCCAAACTAAAATGCAAAGTAATGTGTTCCTCAAAAAAGCCTCCTTTATTAGAAATTAGTGTTTGGATGAAACAGAGTGAAAATCCCACTATAGATGCAAGCTAAATAGTAAGATTATTCTATATTGAGGCATTGCCAAAATTCAAGGAGGAAGTGAGACCACAGTTGCTAGTCAGAGTAGGTTAAAAGAAAAACAGACAAGGACAAACTTTTCAATGGTCTTGCTCAGATTTCCTCCTCTAAGACCCCCAGCCCAGATCCACAGGAGGAGGAAAAATAAACCCACAAAAGGTATGTTTGGAATCCACCAGTCCTGAGCAAAACAGAGAAACCAGCAAACCTGATTATTTCTCATATGTCTTGTAGCCTTTCCTCTCTTTTGTCACATCATGCTGCCCTGAAATTTTTCTGCATCCAAGGAGAAAGATTTGAATACTAGTGCGGTAAAGTATTAACTGCTAAAATGCCAAATCCTCTTGGGGAGAACAATATAGAGTAAAAATTTGGTTGAATGCAATAAACCAAGGCTCAGATCCTCGATATACTACAAACTTGTGGCATAACCTTGAGGAGTCATATCAACTCTGCTGACCTTATTTCCATCTGTAAAATGGAAATACTGTTATTTGCTGTCTCTGAAAGTAGATGTAATGAGGAAATATCATTTGTTGTGGGCAACACCATTAATTGGCTGGCCCAATACCATTCCCATCCTTCTTCCTCCGTATAGAAATATTCATTTTCCCAGACTCCCTTGCAGCTATGTATTATCATGTGATGTTGTTCTGACCTGAAGTCAAGTAAAGGGTCCTAGAAGGCTAATGTCTTTGTTTTTTTGGCTGACAAAGCCCTCTTCCTTCCCTTCCTGCAGCCTAGATCTATAGCAGCCAACTTGTGACCATAAGAAAAAGGTCACTAGAATCGCAGCAATGTCAACCCTGACACCTTAAGTCACAGGCCAGCAGCTGCCTATACTATTTGTTTAATCCAAAATCAGTTGGGTAGTCTGTTATTTAAGAAGCTGGAAATATGCCTATATTGAGTTTAACATACATTAAAGTGTTGGGCAAAGATCTATAGAAGTTAAAGAATACTTATTAACTAAAACAGTTTATGGCAGGAGCAGCTACAATTTCAAAGGGAATGCAACTCAAATGTTGGAATTTAAAGTATAATAACTATTCAGTGGTACAGTTATTTCTGGGTGGGTGGTTTTTGTTCATATCTTTCAAATATCAACCAACTGTTCTAAATATCTGTTAATGTGACTCATAGGAAACGCACACATTTTGGAGCTTGAGAATCTTAGATTTAATATCTGACTTAGCCACTTTCTAGCTGAGTGGTTTGGGGCAATATACCAAATCCCTCTAAACTTTAGCTCATCTATAAAAAATGGAAATAAGACCAACCTTATATGATTAGTGTGAGGCAATGCCCACTCTGCTAAACCAAGTAAAAGTGACCCCATGAATGACAGTATTCCATGGACCCTCAAGAGGGATAGGTGTATGAATTAAATGATAACTTGTGATACGAAAATGTGAAAATTAGTCATGGAACAACAGGAAGGATAGTTGATAAGGAAGGACAGAGTAAAGTCATTATCAGAAGGAGCTATATCTTCTTCATCTTTATCCATTTTTTGAGAGAATTCCTTATCATTTTCTAAAATAATTAATTTCCTAAATTCTCCTCCACTGACCCAGAGAAGCACTTTGTCTACAGACCAGAATCTTAGAATTTTCTACTGAGATTCAGAGTAAAGTTAACACGAAGTCAAGTTCTGCTGCTCCTAAGACCTAATTAAAATATTAACTCTTTTGAGCACAGCTTCTTGCAACTGGGTCCACACCTTCCACAGTCCCATGCAGGGATAAACAAGATTTTGATGTATGGTTGGGTAATTATCATCACATTGGAAGCTATAGAATTTCTCTCAGAAAATTACTTTGAACTGCTCCAGAAAGATGGAGTAATCTTTTCTCCCTTTTGGTTCTCTCAACAAAGTTGACATCTCAGAGAGCACTGAGGTGTGTGGCTTGTTCGTATATGTTCAGATTCCAGAGCTGAGCACATCTAGGTGGGATTCTAACATGCTATACCTGATGAGCTCTGTGGCCCAGAAAAAATACCAAACTTTCTGATTCTCCTTTTCCTCATTTGTTAAAGCCTAAAGAGGATCTCTCTCATAGGACTGAGAGGACAGACTGATACAATGCTCAACGAATGTTAAGTTTCTTTCCTACCAGCTCACTTCACTACTGCATCAGTGGTTAGTCTCCAATAAATGTAATATTAACTAACCAAAAGGAAGATAAGAAAGGAAGGACACAGACCAATGTCACTGATTATAGCTTCTAGAATGGATGAAAATCAAGATTACAGGAAATTAAAAATTCAAAGTTATGCATGATCAGTTTTTTACTAATTTTTCATTAGCAGACTTGTTTTAATTTATAAATTTTGGTAAGCTTCTTTAAATTATTTTTGGAGGTACAACAGTAATAAATAATAAACTCAGTACATCTCAAAGTCACAATTAAAAGTCAATTCATTTGATTCTAAAACTTGAATCTGAAATGATAAAAATTGCGCATTTTCATTTGAAGCATTACACTAATATTGTTACATGGTTAAAATGTATTATCATCACTTTAGTTATTTTAAGTGCATAAAAAGCTAGCTAAAAGCCAGCTAACATTTATTAGCACTTTGCCCTTATAAGTGTCCAATTAAAGTACAAGCAATTGAAAGAATCTGGTCATTTGGTCACGGTCACCACATGAGTTTCTGAAAAACCTCAAGCTAAAGTTCAGGTTTTCCAGCATCCAGGTCATCTGATGAGGCCACCAGGCTGTACTAGAAAGGTGGCAGTGAATCAAATATGTATGAAGCAAATAAGCGCTCACCACTAATTCACATTATAATTTCTACAATGTCATGTCTTTATCATATCCCTGATGCTCTTGGACAACCTCCTGCTTGTCTGGCAGAAGCAAACATTGAAATAAACTTGCAAATTATATCCAATGACTTGTGGGGACAGAAACAGACTACATCCTAGCTTAGATTCCCTCCAAGTTAGATCTTCATCCTGAAAACTCTTTAACTTCAGTTGAAGAGAACCTCACACTGCACACAATATTCAGCATGAAAATTGAAAGCTGTTTTAGAGTGCACTTACTTCACTTGCCACATGTACAGAGTGCCAAAGACTGCTCTGCTCCATTATGTGTACCAATTCATACAAAACACAACCTAATATGGCATGTACTATATTAGCCACACCTTAGAGATGAAGAGGCTGAGGTGCACAGGTTAAAGAACTGATCAAAGTTGCATGGCTGGGATATGAACCCAAGTAATCTGGCTCCACAACCTGCATCTATAATAAGTAGACTTCTATTCATCACACACTTAGCCAGTTATAAAACAATTGTAGGAAGAAGAAATAGATAATGCCTGTGACAACATCAAATGAACCCATGTATTCTTGCCCAGTTTGTTCATTTAGAGACTTA
The DNA here is from genome assembly GCA_004027655.1 of Graphiurus murinus. Lineage (NCBI taxonomy): Eukaryota > Metazoa > Chordata > Mammalia > Rodentia > Gliridae > Graphiurus > Graphiurus murinus. Next base: position 36,247 of record PVLC010009146.1, on the reverse strand, counting down.
GCTTTTGATTCGAGCTCACAGTGCCTGAGGAGAGGTGTTTCACTCAGATGCCATCTTAGCTTTTCACAAAGAACCAAAAATACACAATGGGGACAAAAAATAGCTGATTGAAGAAAAGAGATTATTACATCTGGTAAATCAGTTGTAACAGGAAATACTGACAGAGACACCCCTTACCCACATACTAAAAAGCAGACACAGGTCTTGTGAACCAAAACAAGTCTTAACTCATTTAATGAGGGACCAAATAACCTTACATACCTTGACCAGCAAAGAACATCACTGTATCATAATACAATACAGAGCTTCATGTTACAAATAACAGTGCTACCCTCAATAACAAATATGAGACTTAACTGATCCTCTTATTTGAAGGCAGGAATATGTAGAGTAAGAATTATTGTACCTAGGTATAACTTATAGAAATGTTTCTATCCAGATTATTAAAATAAAAATTGATGTAGAATAATGATCATCTTCAAAGTACTAAAAGAAAATAATGGTCAGCTTGGAATTGTACAGAGGAGTAAATTATCTTTCTGGTAAAAAACATTCTCAACATGTGAGGATTGAGAACATAGAGGACTGCCAAAGAATGTGCTGCATTCCAAAGAGGTTGCACTAATCTGCAATCCCACCAACAATGTATCAGGGTTCCCACCTCTCCACCCCTCACCAGCATTTGTTGTTGGTTGTGCTTTTGATGACTGCCATTCTAATTGGAGTTAGTGAAATCTCAGGGTAGTTTTGATTTGCATCTCTCTGAATGCTAATGATGTTGAACATTTCCTCAGACATTTATTGGCCATTTGTATTTCTTCTTTTGTGAAGTGTCTATTTCAATCGCTTGCCTAGTTTTTGATTGGGTGTGCAGAGAAATGGATGGAACTGGAAAACATTAGGTTAAGTGAAATTAGTCAGTCACAAAAAGTAAAAAGTGGGATGCTCTCCATAATATACAGAAGGTAGGGAGAAAGTGGGTCATAAGAGGGAGTATAGACAAAGAAGGAGAGACCTTAGATGACAAAGAAGATAACTTAACTGAAGGTGATGGGGGGGCACCCTAATGCACATGATGTACTTTCACAAACATATCAGAATCAATCACTAAACTGAACTTGAGAAGGATGGAGGAGGAGGGAATGGGGCGGGAATTGGGGAAGAGTTAAATGAGAGATGTGTGCATGTATGCCTTTACCAGGTTGTACCTAACAAAGATGTATGATTACAATGCACCAATAAAAAAACAAATAAAAAAAGAATGTGCTGCAGGGAGATGGAAACAAACCAGAAGGAAAGAGCTGGATGAGCTAGGAGAAATGCTAGTAAGTCTCAATAAAAATTGACTGTAAATAATTATATCATTGATATATTCATAATGACTAATTTGGAGAAGGATGACAGACAATAAATAAAATATGGAGCTGGGTGTGGTGGCATACACTTGTAATTCTAGTACTTGGGAGGCTGAGACAGAAGAATCACAGGTTCACAGCCAGCCTCAGCTACTTAGTGAGGCACTTCCAACTTAGTGAGACCCTGTTTAAAAACAAAAATAAAAAATAGGGCTGAGAGTGTAGCTCAGAGGTAGAATGCCCCTGGGTTTGATCCCCAGTACTGAAAAAAAAAAAAAAAATGCTGGACACCAATAATACAGATGGAAGGGGGAAAAAGGATCAGAATGAAGTCCTCCAAGGCTTGTCATCTTCATGGAAGGATAGGAGTTCTGAATAACCTTGAACATTATTAAATATACATATTTGCTAAAATTGTAAGAGTAATCGCTAAAAGAGGGGTTATAAACTCTATAACATCTAAACTGCTATAGAATGAAATAAATTTTTAAAAATCTTCACATCACTCCCGAACTAAGGGGAAAACAGGAGAAACATGGAAGCAGTGAATGAAATAAAACAATGTCAGAGATAGGTAGAAAAATAAGAGCTGCCATTAAATGTCAATGAAGTAAACTCTACATCCAAATATAATGTGAAGAAAGAGCCAGTTGTAAAAGAACAGGTACAGCACAGCATGTATGTGGAGCTGAAGGGGTATAAATGCTATATAATGTTTATAAAGGCAATTTCATTTAGTGGACACATACCAGTGTAGGCTGGTCAGACACATGAACATCTCTTAATGATGCTGCCTTGACTGACCAGAGAGGCAACAAGATTTAGAGTAAAATGAAGGCTAGTTCAACTTTAGCTATTTAACTATTCCTTTTCTCCTCATAAAGCCACAGAAGTGAAACAAATAGAAAGCCTCTGCTGCTAACAGGCAAAAGGTGTGGCAGCCTCAGAGAAGGAAGGCTTCTGAAATGTCAGGGAGCCTTGGTCCAGGGTCTCCTCCACAGCTCTGGGCTGCTGGGCCTTTCTCTTTTCTTCCTCCCTTAAAACAAAATGGTTCTGCTGGGGCTGAAGCCAGTAAGAAAGCTATGCAAGAAGAGTCAGCAGAGTGGTTCTTTTTTTGTGTGTGTGTGGTACTGGGGATTAAACTCAGGGGCATTCTACCTCCAAGCTATACCCCCAGCCCTATTTTTTTTTTAATTCTTTATTTTGAAACAGGGTCTCACTAAGTTGCGGAGTGACTAGGTAGCTGAGGCTGGCCACGAACCTGGATCCTCCGGTCTCAGCCTCCCAAATGCTGGGATTACAAGCGTGCGCCACCACGCCCGGCTAGCAGAGTGGTGCTTTAAGCTCAACTGTTCAGTCTTGGCAACTGGGATGCATCCCAGAAGTGTGATACCAGGGCCTGAAGTCTAAGAGCAAACCACAAGGAGTTTCTTTAGCTCTTTAAATTTTTTTTTTCTAAGCTGAGTCCTCAAAATTAGAATGAAGCATTATACAACACTTTAACTCTACTTCAATGGCAGGTAAGGTTAAACAAAAGTTCACTCAATTACAGCTTACTGTAATTCCAAAAACTTCCTTTTCAAAGCATTCTACTTTACTATTTAATGGCTGCCATGTGTTGTTATATTAATAGCTACTTCCTTGATTTTAAAATAACACAGGAAAATAGACAGTAAATGGCAAGTCCACTTAGAAATGCCTCTGATTAAGTCCAGGGTACATGGTGACCAACTTTGAATACCCACATGGTGTGTGATTTTTAATAAAAATTACCAATCTGTATTCTTTGGATTCCAAATCAGAAAAATGTTCTAAATGCTCCATAAGAAGGAACAATTGGAGTGATCAAAAAGAAATTTGGTTTTCTCTAGAACATACACAAGGCTCCATTTTTCTACCCTAATGAGGAGTGACCAATCCAGCCAGTGTTCTGCAATTGCCAACTAGCCTAACATAAAAGTATTAAATCCTGAAAGTGAGATATGGGAAGCAAAGATGGTAGAAAGTAAAAAGTATAATACTTCATAAGGAGGGTTCTTTATTAAAAAGAAGACCCATCAACCCTGTTGATAAACCAGTGGTAGTAAATAGAGTCTAGAACCCATCCAAGAACATCAGAATTCAAGAAGATGACAGAATATATAGACTTTCTAATCAACTACTCCCTGAGCTTATGCACATATCCTCACTTGCTCCTCTTTCTATTCCATAGGTATTTATATTAGAGACATACAGATTAAGAATAAATGAAATATATTTTGTTTCACTCTTTCAGATGGAAAGAGCTTTAAAATCCCATATTTCTTTTGAGCACACTAAATTCAAAACCAAGGCTTTTGTCAAGGAACAATGGAATTTGAAGATAGTGTGTGTGTGTGTGTGTGTGTGTGTGTGTGTGTGTGTGTGTGTGTTCGTGTGTATGTGCATGCCTGTGTGTGTGTGCATTACCATAGACTGAACCTGGGGGTACTCTATCTCTGAATTATACCCCCAGTCATTTTTACTTTGTATTCTGAACCAGGGACTTGCTCAGTTACCATGCACTAACCTCAATCCTGTGATCCTCCTGCCTCAGCCTCCCAAGTACTGGGTTATAGGTGTGTACCAGTCACCCAGCTTGAAGATACATGATTTTTAAATTGGTAAACATTATACAAAAATCTCAGCAAAAACTAACTAAAAGGAAAAAAAACCCAGTTTATTATATATTTCTACACCTCAAAGTTTAGAAAGGTAAAAATAAAGACTGGTTAATCTATTACAAATACTATTTCAATAGAATTTAATTGAACAATCATTTTGAGTCTATATCATATGCCAGCCCCTGGTGGAGATACAGAAATCAATGAAATAGTTCATGACATCAAAGTGGTTTGAATGCAGGAGAGAAAGATCTGTGTAAGTCAATAACCAAAACCCCATTTGTAAAAGCTCTATCACTCTGAAGCAGGGTGACTTTGGACAAGTCACTTAACCTCTCTGTATGTCACTTTCTTCTGTGATATGATAATGCCTATTTCATTAAGGGGTTGTATGATTACAAGATAATCCAGGCATAGCACTTAGCATGAAAGTGCTAAACAAATATTACCCATATGCATTATCATTACCATCATTTAATATACATTATTCTAGTGTTAGTAATATTGTAGGATGCTAATAAAGAAGGGCAACATGTCAGCCTACGGGATCAGGGAAAGCTTCCCAAAAGAGGGATATTCTGAGCTGTTCAGCAGCCAATGGGTGAAAGCAGTATACAAAGGTGCAGAAAGTTCAAAGATGGCACAGCTTTGCTTCTCCAAATAGAGTAAGACAATGATGTGTGTGCACCTGTCTATGCTGTCAAGGAAGATAAGGCCAAAGGAATGAGAGAGGTGAGACCACAGACAGCCTTGCAGGCCACAAGAAGGAATGTGGCTTTTCTTTTTCCACAGTGTTCAGTGCTTAAGGCATTAAAGATGTTCCCCATGGTGGATGTCAGTGATATAAATGTTTTGAATGTGTATTCCATTATGTGGAATATGCCACAGTACAACAAGAAAGCTAAAATTCTGATTAGGTACTAGCTTCTGTTCAATGTGATAAAGAAAAGGAAGAAAGAAAAAGCAAAAGGGAGGGAAGGAAGAAAGCACAGGAAAAAGGAGGAAGAGAGAGAAAATGAAGGAAGAAAACAAGCACAGGCAGGAAGGAGAGAAGAAAGACTAGTGGCCTGACAGTCTATTAAGTCTTCAGATGTACCAATTTAACAAAAACAAAATGGGACAACACATGCTCAACTTTAATGTTAAAGGCTAGAGCATTTCACTACACTAGAATCACTGCATATTTATTGGAATAAACTTTCAACGTTCACAACTATTTTTGAAATTAAGCAACTTTTTCATTTAAGGATTCATGATTTATTTGCACAGAGAAGTGGACATAAATTACATATTTAAAATGGTAGAAAAGGGATGACAAGTGGGTATCACCGTCACCAAGCTGTTAATCACTTCTCTTTCCAGTAGTCATGGCAGAAACATGATTAATCAGTCAGGTCCTTTCCAGTGTGATCCTTCTGTGGCCTCGATAATCATTCTAACTGCTGTGTTCCAGACAGGCGCAATCAATTAACAGGAGAGATGTCAGGTGATGTGTGAGAGAAAACTTACTGACCATATGCAACTAGAAGTAAATATTATTATAGAGATTGCTGGAGATCTTCCCCTGGATTGCCGTGCCATTTAGTCTGGCTGGGTATATGGCTACAGTAGAGAAGTATGCAACACAAATCACTGTCAGATCTGAATTAGCGAATCAGGATGGACACCTCAGAGTGGAGCACAGTTATGGCAAGGACTTGGCTACATCCAGATTTTACTATACTCATCAGCATTCTTTACTAGCCTGTACTTTTCTTTCATGGATAATTGAGAATTGGCTTCTATCCCGTTACTGTGGTTCCTTCTGAATAGTCCCTAGAGACAGGTTTTGAAAAAGACTAAATATGACATTTTATGGAACAATTCATTATGGATAAAGATTGTTCTACCACAGTCTCCTTGAATCAACGAAAGGTAACAAAGGTGAACGAAAGGTAACAAAATGTAAAATTCAGAAGAAACTATCTCCCTCATCTATATTAAAGTAAACCAAGTTTTCAAGACATGATTACTTTACTTAGTGGTCATGACTAAATTGGAAAATAGTACAACTTTTCTCATACATTCCATATAAAATCAAACTTAACAGTGAAGGTCCTGTTGCAAAGAGAAGAACCCTTGACATCACAGATCTGAAGATCTGGGTTTGATTCTTAACTTTGCTACTCTCTAGCTGAATAAGAATTACAATTTAGATGAAAAGAGACACTGTGTATAAAGTACTTAGCACAGTGCTTGCTCACAGAAGGTACAAGATATGATTAGTTATTTTAATACAATTTACTTTGTTTACCAAAGACTAGCTCTAAGGCACTAAACTAAACAAATAAAACTTCTCTTTTATAACAAACAACAATTCACTACTTCAGACATGCTGGTAGCTTCCTACCCCTAAGACAGAGCCACTTGAAAGCACTAAGTTCAAGTCTCCCAATATCTTCCCTTTGCCTCCCTTTGTCTTCCCTGACCAAATCTATCAATCTTTCAGTACATTCCTTAAAGAATATTATTTGCCTCTACTCATTATCTTTGCCATCACATAAGACATTTGTAAGACTCAACAAACATGAGAGTCAGACAGCAACAAGAGAGTATAGGGTCTATATGTGAAGACCCCATTATATAGGCAGAAGGATCCAATTCAGAAGGGGTCAGACTAGCAAAACCTACGCAAAGCCTTTGGATAATCACATAAAACTCTACTAAACTGTCCTGACACTAAAGGTTGCAGACTGGTTGTTATGGCTTAATACCTGGGGAAACTGTTTTTGCAGACACCCATTTGTTCTTCTAAGATCATCTGCCATACTCAGGATGGTTTACACATTGACAACAAGTCCACTCAAATAAATATATAAAATAGAGACATGATATTAAATATACACAGCTTAGGGAGAAATTATGAGCATGAACAGGCCCAATTACATGGGTTTAACAGAAGTGAGCTGATCATCTTGGAGTGGCCAATTTCCAGCGGTGGACATCAAACCAGAGCTGAGAAGAGCAAAAGCCGTCAAGTTGTTTTGTGGTAGAAACCCAGAGCAATCAGCAAGGAGAATAGGTCTCTCATAAAACAAGGGAACTACTGACTTCAAAGAGTAAGAGAAATACTGTCTTAGGCAGCTTTTCTCCATCGGCTTTCATTTCCTCTTTCTAACAACCTGGAAAGGGAACATCTATGTCAAGAGCTTCAAAGCAGAGTTACCTGAGCCTACTAACGGAGTCACATGAGTACACACAAGATGACAGAGTTGCTACTTTGCCCAGAGGAGTAATGATCTCACGTAGGTATCTATACACTAAATGATTCTGGGTTAGGTTCAATCTAGGAAATATCCACCACAGGCAGAAAAGTATTTAGGAAAGCTCTCCAATAGCTATTATAGAAAGGATCAGAAATAGCAGCTGATCTGGGAACTGGAGGTTAAAGACTCTGGGGATGGTCACCTTTAAGACAAACTAAAAAGCTGGAATATCCATTCTAACAGGCACAGACAGTAACAATCACATTGCAGAATAACAATAAAAGAAAACAAAAGGAAGCATGTCAGGGGCAGCAAGATGACACCCTCTGTGCAACCATTTTCAAAGCTTCCTTCCTTCCTTCCTTCCTTCCTTCCTTCCTTCCTTCCTTCCTCTCTCTTTCTCTCTCTCTCTCCTTTCTTTCATTGTACTAGGGATTGAACATAGGGGCATTCTACCTCTGAAGTATAACTTAGCCCTTTTTTAATTTTTTTAGAAACAGGATCTTGCTAAGTGGATGAGGCTGGCCTCCAACCTGTGATCCTCCTTTCTCAGCCTCCCAAGTACTGGAATTACAGGTTTGCACCCAGCTCAAAATCTATTTTTGAACTATGATTAAAATATAAGAAATATTATATACAGGAGAAAACATTAACATTATGGCTCACCTATTAATAGAATAATAACCTGTCAACCTCTTGAAAGTACAATTGTTCGGATCCATAAACATATTATTCCAGGTTAAAAAGGAATATGAAGCAGCAACAGATAGGTAATCCTGCCTAAGCTGGAAACATTGCCCAGCACTGTCCTGGTTTTTCCTGGGTGTCAGAAGAAGGATATGAGTAACACATGAGAATCAACTTCTGTGCCTCCTTTCTCCCCCACTAGTTTAGTTTCATAACAGCACTGGATGTAAGCACACAGTGGTACAGCTTGTGGAGTACTTTGGGGGTCAAACAGATGTGTAGCTGTCTGTGAGCAGGTAAAGCCCATCCCAAAAACAATTATACAGAACCAGCAGCAAACACATATGTTGCTCAGGAAAAGAAAAGAAAAATGAAGTCTAAAATAATTGGATGAGGCTTCACAAAGGTGTGCTGAAATTTATGGTGTGCTGAAATCCAGGTATGGTGGAGTACACCTGTAAGCCTAGTACTTGGGAGGCGGAGACAAGAGGATCTCAGATTCAAGGAGAGCCTCAAAAACATAGTAAGACCCTGTGCAATTTAGCAAGACCCTGTTTCAAAAAATAAAACATAAAAAGGGCTGGAAGGCTGGGGGTATAGCTTAAAAGTAGACTGCCCCTAGGTTCAATCACCAGTATCTAATACCAAAAAAGAAAAAAAAAAGTGCTGAAAAAGTCAGGAGGCAAAAAGATCAAGAAATAGAAGAGGACAGTCATGGTAGAAGACACTATGACTACTTTGTAGCCGAAAAGGGAGGCCCAAAAAGGAGGTCTCTTATCATCTCTATTGCATCATCAGAAACATCTAATCTGTCACTGACTGGCTCCCATAATTTACCTGACCCTCCTAAAATCACCAATACTTCATAAGCACAGCACTGCTACACCTAGATACAGCCAGTTTTGCTTTCCTTTGAGCCAAATCTTATACTCAAACTATAAAAATTGCTTCTTTCAATATATCTATAAAGAATAAAAACAAATACACAGTTATAATTTCAACCTATGGTATCTGACCACACATTTACTCATTTCATTATTTCATCATTTCAATTATTTGAAAGCCAAACTGAAATACAAGTAGTTTTGAAAGCTAAGCTTCTTTAGTGATGCCAAACATTGACAGAAAAATACTGACAAAGTGAGCTTGTTTATGCTAAGAAAAGACACAGTAATTAGCTCTGGTTAGTCTACTGGACAGCCATGCCACATCTTCTAACCCAAGTCTTGTTACACACATTCTCAATCAGCCTTTGGTGTGTAGCGAAGAAGGAATGGAGATGGCCACTCCTACTCTGGGACAACACAGGGACTGTTTAGGTGGCCAGGACACAACCTATACGTATGGTGGATGCGCCACACTGAGTCTGTTCACTGTGCTGCTCAGCCGTGGAAATGTACAGTAGCATCAAAGAGGACACCTGTCCTCAGGGAGTGACACTGCTGATAAATGCTATTATAATAATGGCTTTGGGTCGTGGACCCTGAGGGCCACATGTTGTACCAGGCACTTCACCGCTCTCTCCCATCCTGACTGCTCCTAATTTCATCATACAAACTTAATGAAAACCCAACAACATACGATCCCCAGTAACATATGAGGAGCAGGGATCACAGTAGCCATTACTTAGGATGGCAAAGACAGAGCTAGTACAACAGCCTGTGTGACTCCACATGCCCACCGCTGGGCTGAGCACAGTTTAATTCCCACAGTGACTCTATGAGATAGGCCCTACTACCTGTACTGAAGCTGAGACATCAACAGGTTGTCAGAAATCACTGGCAAGAAATTAGGAAAATGTGGGTTTGAATCATTCATTTTCCATTTCACTTTGGTGCTCTTTTTGCTAGTTATTTTTAAAAGGGCAGATAAATCCCAGTGGATGGTGGAAATAGGCAGGGATGGCTTCATGAGAGAGATAATTCTTGAGGTGAATTCTGATACACCAGAAATATTGGGGAAAATAAAGAGAAAAGGCATATACATCCTTTGGGAACTGTACGTAGCTCTGTGTTGCTGGAGTGGAGGTGGTGTACTTGAGAGAAAAGAATGGAAGAAAGGGGTCGATGGCTAGATGGAGCCAGGTCATGTGAGGTCCTGAGAGGAATCCATGGAACAGACTGCCACTCTGGAACAGTGCAGAGCCAGAATCAGTTTAGAATTGTTGTGATAGCATCAGATTTATGTTGGGGGCAGCTATTCTTGCAGCATTAGGGAAGATGGACCCAAAACTATGGGTCAGGGGGAGAAAAGAAAGTAGAAACATAGAGACACATTAACACGTATGAGAAACAAAGAGGCAACAACCAAGATGGAAATTCCCCAAAGAAGCTCTACATATTCCTCTGTAATGAGTCTATAGTGTATATATGTAGTTTTACTTTACTGTGTATCAGCAAGTGTACTACAATCCCTAATTTCGTGGATATTGTTACTTAAGATGAGGTTGAAGAAGGGAGTCAGTTTGAAAAAAAAATATTAAGACTACTATAAAATATAATTTGGTAAATAGACTATATATATGTATAATACATGTTTTATTTTATACCTTTTGTATATAAATATCTTTCATGCACATATTACATATATCACATTATACGTGTCATATTATTTTATCATACTATACTATATGACATATCGTATGTAACATAATACCATTTGTAAGTAATACAGAGAAAACCATTAAATTTAAGCACAGTAGAGAATGTTGGAGGGCCTGAAGAGCCAATGTTGGAAATTAGAACAAATACTACATGTGTTAGCAGAGGGCAGAGGTATTGCCAATAATGCTAAGAAGAAAGCAGCCACAGGACCCAGTGCTCCACAAGGCATGCAGGGAACTGAGCCAGGGGGACTGGAGGAAAGACAAGGTCCTCAGGGTTCCCTAGGTGAGGAGTGGTGACCTTTCCTAAGAGCAAGGAGGAGGCTGGGACAGGTGACAAAGTTGGTTGGGATGTGCTGGGACCCTGCCAGACTTCCTGGGTGAAAATGTTCAACAGGCAGCTGAAAGTGGAAAATATTATCTACATGACCTACCACTTTAATCACGAGGAACAGAAATAAACTAATTAACAAATTATATATACTGCTGCCAGAACCCCAGACCAGACCAAAAGGGAGGGAAAACGCTCTTCACTACTTTTCACCTTAATTTGTGACTTTTCTTGATGATAAGATAGAGTAAGAGAACAATCAACTATAAAACATTTTCTTCAAAAGGTCAATAAATAAGCCTCCCTTTCTAATGGACAGTTCCGTGGGACCCAGCTTTTCCAGCACCAAGCTGTGCAGTATCAGTATCGAGAATCAGCTAAGACTGGTCTCCTCTCACTGGCCTCTCTGAAAACGACTCCAAATCCAGAAGCTTCTACTACAGCCATTCTACTACTTTGTGATGATGAAAATCTAATTCAAATGTGCACTCTCACCTCAATCCCAGGAGTGCCAGGTCCTCCACCAGGCCTGAGAACATGGGCCATAGCAGAGGTCTTGCACCTACGGAAACCTGAATGTGTCGGGGTACATCGACCTGAACCTCTGTCCACTACATACCTTTGTGAGCAAACAGCAGAGCAAAAAGGAAAACTGCTGATGCAAAGGTAGAAGAAACACTTGCGGCCTATTTGTCCTTGCCTTTGTCCATCCTCTTCTGTTAAAGTTAACCATAGGCCAGCATACTTTTTTCTGTAAAGAACCAGAGACTAAATGTTCTGTTGTTGGCTGTTTTGCCTGCAACAACTCAGTTCTGCCACTGAAACATGAATGCCGGAACACACAATGCCTGTCAAATGCACGTGGCTGTGTGGCAATATAATTTTATTTTTAAACGCATGTAGGCTAGACTTGTTTGGAAATGCCAATTGGTTTATGAACTGTAGTGACCAACCCCTGCTCTAATTAATCCAGTATTTGCCTTGTCTGCCCCACGTTGCTTGTATCAGAACTTGGTTCAGCTACCCTGAAACATAATACCTCTCCTCGTCCCCACCTCCAGAACCTCGTAGACTCTAGGCTCCGATTCCCTTCTAGAGCTATAGCATTTGCTTCATAATAAAAATGACAGAAGACTAATAAGAGGAGAAGATAACATTTGTTGAGCACTTGGATACGCCAGGTATGAGGCTAAGTTTTTCATGAACACTCTCACTGAATCCTCAATATGATCTAACGAGAGGCACAATCATCACTTTTTTTTACAGGTGAAGATAAGGAGGCTGAGCAGGGTGACATTTTCTTCTTCTGGTCACAGATGAAGCTGAGTTCTAACCCAAATCTGTCTGGATCCAGAGCCAGCGTTCCTCACTGCTGCCTGGGCTGCTTTCCAGAAGCAGATGTGGCTGTCTAGAGGGAAGGTGTCTATCTAGCCTCCCCTCCCTTCTGCACTGTCCTCTGGGGTCTATACCCTGTGTTGCCACCCACACGGCTAGGCAGTGCTGGCTCTAGCCAGGTGGCACCTATCACTTCCAGGCACAGGCTTACTGGCATTTCACAAAGTTTAAATAAACATAAACACGAGTACAAGTAAGAGATATGATCCACCTTGGCTGGAAAATGTTATGTTTGTGACAATTTTTCTACCTTCTGGTGATGGTGATATGCCCAAGGGTGCTGGAGAACATCACATATCCTTGGCAAGTTCCTTAGGATCAGAGGCAGATCGGGAATCCTGACGTGGATGAGAGTCTCAAAACACAGCATGTGTTTCCCCAGAATATTCTCAGGTGAAAATAAGGCCAGGAAGACCAAAAGTGGGATGGGTTATGTAAACACACTCAGCAAGGGCCTCAGAAAGCATGGCTACAAAGGGCTGCTCCTCAAAAGGACAAATGTAACACAGGGTCCATGAGATGATTTTTAAAATCAGTTCTTGAGCCAGGTGTGGTGATGCACACCTGTAATCTTAGTGCTTGAAAAGTTAAGACAGAAGGATCACAGGTTTGAGGACAGCTTCAGCAAGTAGTGAGACTCTCATCAACCCAGTGAAACCCAGTTTCAAAAAAATAAAAATAAAATAGGGCTGGGGTTGTAGCTCAGAGGTAGAATGCCTCTGGGTTCAACCTTCAGTACTAAAAAACAAAAATCAAAAACCTGTTCTTATCTTTTTGGTAAAGAGGACTCGATTTGTAGCATTTCGTTACAATTAAGATAAAAGGTAAAAGTCATCAACTGCTTGGACCCTGTCGGGAATGGACGTCCAGGGCATTCATCATTCACACTAATAGAAGAAAGAGGAAATGTGAACAGATTAATAAAGATTTGCATTCCGCCTTGGATACAGCTAGAACATACACCACACACGTGCATGAGCCTATCACTTCCATCCCGTCAGCCTGCCAATCCTATTTCTTCTTATCTGTTATTTATTTACGTGTTTATTTTGAAGATGTGCCTTCTTCTCGCTTACCTCCCTTCAGACAGAGCATCTTGCTGTGGCCATGTGTACATTTGCACAATGGTACAGAGAAGATCTCCTGCTGCTGGGTGCACGCTGCAGAGGGCAAGTTTGCTCATTGCCTGCTCTCCAGGGTCTCTGTGCAGGACCTTCTGACATGGGCTCTAGGGACTAAGTCCTAAACACTTGTCCCCTTTCTCTCTGTGGCTAGTTGTATAAAATTGCAATAAGACATGCTTGGTGTATAAATTCTTTCTAAATAGTGCCACTGAAGCAGTCCATGGACACAGTGTCAGGCTAATCAAGGCAGTAAGCATGACAGAGCGTGGGACATATCTTCAACGCTTCATGTATGAAACACCCAGGGGACATATGCCAAGATGTAAACCACAACGTGGCCAAAACTCCACCACTGGAAAGGAGGAAAGTGTCAGAAAGAATAAAAGAAAGCTGGACATGGTGGTACATGCCTATAATCCTAATACTTGAGAGGCTAAGAATGGATGATGGCAGGTTCAAGACTGACCTTGGCAACTTAGTGAGACCCTATTTCAAAATAAAAAAGTAGGGCTGGGGGAATGTAGCTTGGAGGCAAAACAGCACACCACACACACATACACATACACACACACACACACAAGAAAAAGATAAGAGACTGTTATAAAACAAGAATGGCAAAGAAAAAGAAGAAAATAATAGAAAAGAGTGAGCCTTCTTTAAAGGATATAAAAAAATCTACAAGAACTTATAAACATCAAGTTAAGAAAATGAAAAAAGCCGGGCATGGTGGCACACGCTTGTAATCCCAGCATTTGGGAGGCTGAGACCGGAGGATCCGGGTTCGCGGCCAACCTCAGCTACCTAGTGAGGCACTCCGCAACTTAGTGAGACTCGGTTTCAAAGTAAAGAATACAAAATAGGGCTGGGGGTATAGCTCAGAGGTAGAATGCCCCTGAGTTCAATCCCCAGTACCGCAAAAAAAAAAAAAAAAGAAAATGAAAAAAAAAAGTTTTTTATTCATGAATACAATGTACTGGTGCTTCCCTCTCCCTCAAAAAACAAGCACATTAGAGAGTTTAGAGATTTCTCTTTATATCATCACTGCTTAAATTTAATTTAATTTAATTTAATTTTGTTTTTTTGTGGTACCAGGGATTGAACCCAGGGGCATTCTACCTCTGGGCTACGTCCCAAGACCTATTTTGTATTCTTTATTTTGAAACAGGGTCTCACTAAGTTGCAGAGGGCCTCACTAAGTAGCTGAGACTGGCCACAAACCCGGATCCTCCGGTCTCAGCCTCCCAAATGCTGGGATTACAAGTGTGCACCACCATGCCCAGCTATCACTGCTTAAATTTTAACAGTATGCCAAGTGCATATTAACTAAATATCCTCTCTGATATCGACATATAAGAATGAACAATGAGGTTCTTAACCAAAATACTAGTAAGAAGTAAAATTATAATTCAAAGTATTTTTCAACAACAAAATTAAAATTTGCAACTTTACCAAAAGGTTCAAGCAGTAAGCTAAAATCTAAACGTCAAAAGACGGATAGAAATTCCTACTCTTAAATACAGGAACTTTTTCCGAGCATGGGATGATTTATTCGTATGAAGGCTCTGGTAAGTAGCTAAAGGTCAAACTCTCAGTCTTAAAATTCTATAGCTAATTCCACATAAATGAAATCAAGCTCTCAATCAATAGCTCTGCTTGGATATACATCTGTAAGTACTAAGTGTATCTTCAAAAAGCATAATTATTATAAATCCCACAGTCATCACTTGTATATAACATTATATGCATAACATATAGTCAGCCTAATTAGTACTCTACAATGTCCTAAATAATCTGATATCATAAAAATAAATTTAATGCTATGATATAATTTCCTTTAGCCAGCCAGTAAAAATTAAATAACTTAAGGATCAGTATCCATATAGTGTTTAACCATCATGACATTAGAATAGACACTATTTTAAGACGAGTGCTATTCAAGGTCAAAACCACAATAAGTATATTATATTGCCTTACGCCTTTTCCTAAACATTGAGTATTTTTGTTTTGTTTTGTTTTGTTTGCAGAACTGGGGATTGAACTCAGGGGCATTTCACCTCCTAGCTACACCCCCAGCTCTATTTTTTATTCTTTATTTTGAAACAGGATCTCACAAAGTTGCAGAGGGCCTCACAAAGTAGCTGAGGCTGACTTCGAATCCACTATCCTCCTGTCTTAGCCTCCCAAGTACTGGGATTACAAGCATGTGCCACCATGCCCGGCAACATTGAGTAATTTTGTGTCAAAACTAATAAGTAAATATTTGCATAGAATTTTCTTGGAATATGAAAGCTTCTCTTTAGAAGCCAAATATCTCAGTGACTAAACAAACAAAAGAAGACACACACTGATACCCAAATATTCAAATTATTTGGAAACAACCTCATTTTAATACAAGATGGCAATTGCAGATAAGTACATAATTGGATACAGGTGCTCAGAATCTTCAAGAAAGCAAAGGAGAAATTACTGGTGTAGAATCTTGGCTGTTAAAATTTGTCTACATGATAAAGTTCAAAGCTTACAAGGTCTAAATCCCACTGTGTCCTATGAATTCAAAAAGCAAAATCCCAAATAAGCCTAAAAATGACACAATGTTCAAAACCAGAGACTGGCTGGCATAATTTGAAATGAATTAGAAGATTCCTTGATAGAAAGTAAACCAATCACTGTACCAAAAACATTTTGAGATATCACTGTCATGATGACCCACAAAAATTCTTCCCCTCTTCCCCATTCTTTCAGACTACTATGCCCCAAGCAGTAAGATTAGGGGTAACTAAGCACTCAGGGACATGGTAAACACAATTCTCACCAGCTGTATACCCAGTCTGGAAAAGGGTGGTGGAGGGAAGAGAGCTTTTTATTTAACCTATAAAACTACAGAAAGGCAGACAGATTCGGCCATGGTTGAAATGTGTACCTCAGGCTGTTTACTACCGCTCACCCTTTTAAGCAGCAGCTTAATACCAGCATTTTCCATTAGCCAAATTATTCCCTTTGCTTGTTTTTCAGAGTGCCTACCTTAACTCTTTTAAGTCACTAGGGTCCTAATTAGTGATGAGGCAGTGCAATCAGCTGTGAGGCCTGAAGGAGTTAAACTGACTCAGAAAGGGTCGGGCCTGTGAGAGGCTTAAGGGAAAAATGACCATTTTGGTAAAAACTGTTAGCCATAATACCACAGTACTTTAGCAATCTTCTGTAAATCTGAAACCCAACAGCAAAAATGATGGCTTCCCTCTTAAGACAGCCAACTTCCTTACAAGGAGAGTCTGAACTCATTTTGTTTTAGGCTGTCTTTAACAGAGATGAAATGCTTTCATTTAAAAATCTGTGAGGGTGTGTGGGCATGCACAGGCACACACAAATGCACAAAAGTGTTAATAAGCTAATGAATACTGTCCAAATGCCCACCATCTTCTGTTCCTTTTCATAAATTTAGGAGGAATTAAAAAAAAAAATTATCACTGTTTCCCCAAGCCCAGAGTGGCTGGGCTCCAATCCTTTCCCTCCACCTCAACAAACCCCCAAAACAGAGAATAGTAAGGAGCACAATAAGGAGCGGAGCAGCTGCCTTGTAAACAGCTCTCACCATGTTCCAGGCAGTGTTGTAAGTGCTTCATATACATTAACTCACTTACTCTTCATAACAACCTCATGAGAGAGGTATTCTGTAATTCCCATTTTACTGACAAGGAAACTGAAGTTCAGACACTAAGAAATTTGTCCAAGGTCACACAGCTAATTAGTGGCAGAAGTAGGAAGGAACTCAGACAGTCTGGCTCCAGAGGCAGCACAAGAAGCCACCAGTCTGTGTTGCAAAAACAGTAAACAACCCAAATGAGAGTCCATGTCTCTTAGCAGGAAAGTTTATAGAGGAAAATTTCAGTAAGTATAGTTTTTACAGCTCCCTATAATCCTAATAATAAAAAAAAAAAGAATTGGGAATATTGGGGACAGAGCTATCTTCCAATAATGTCTTTATATTGTTTCCATATGAATTCTACTTATTAGAGGAATTTCAGAGATAACCTTTTACAAAACTGTTAGCCAATATTTAAAAACCAAGATCATGGAGAAATAGCAAGGTGTAGAAACTACAGAGAAGCAATTTCCTAGACTTATACAGCACAGCACTCAAGATTCTAGATGGTACATTGGGTCTAGAAACTCCAGACAATAACCACATCATTATTTAATGAAGTGGTTTGTAAGCACTTCAATAACAAAGAGAGTAATAGAAATTTTTGAGGGCACAATTTTACAAACTACTAATTGTCCTTAAAAATACCATTTAACTCAATCAATTTCTATCTTGCTAGTTTATCCTCAGAAAATCATTAGAGATGCTCAGAAAAGTCAGTCTCCAAGGGTATTACTCATATGATTTATTTCAAATGTTATTTCTCATTTTTCTTAAGTGTCCAAAAATAAGGAAGAGAGTTAAATTGATATCTACTTTGTGGATAGAAATTTTGCTGCTATTAAGAATGTTCAGTGCTCCCAGCATATGGGAGGCTGAGAGCAGAGGATCTGGGTTCGAGGACAGCCTCAGCTACCTAGTGAGGCATTCCATAACTTAGTGAGACTTCGTTTCAAAATAAAAAAGAATAAAAAATAGGGCATAGGGCAGGGGATGTAGCTCAGAGGTAGAATGCCCCTGAGTTCAATCCCCAGTACTGAAAAAAAAAAAAAAAAAGAATGTTCAATGGCACAGGAAAAGCAATTGAAAATTCTATGAAAAGAATACAAAATTTTTGTATATGGTTATATAGCAAGTACCATGTCTGTCTACTCTGTGTAAATACACTGTAACATAAATAGTTGTCAACTCTGGGTGGTGAGATTATTCTGATAGTCCTTTTTATATTTTCCCATGTTTAACAATATTTTTATAGTACTAGAGATTAAACCCAGGGGCTTTCTACCTCTGAGCTAAACTCCCAGCCCTTTTTATTTATTTACTTTTTTATTCTTCAGCAGGGTCTGACTAAATTGTGGCGGCTTCCCTCAAACTTGCAATCCTCCTGTCTCAGCCTCCCAAGTACTGGGATTATAGGCATGCACCACCATGCCCAGTTTGTTTTATAAATTTTCTAACATGAATAGTTGTTTGTGTTACCAGGGGCACACTACCACTACCTACCCCTACCCCTAAATTTGAGTCTTCCCTTTTCCACACCATGTACTCTGTCATTCCAGCCAGAACCCCACAGATCGTCTTTACCTTGTCTCTGGCTATACCCCCATCCCTTCTCATCTTTTATTTTGAAACAAGTTCTCCCTAAATTGCCAACGCTGGTCTCAAACTTGTGATATTCCTGTCTCAGCCTCCCAGGTACTAGGATTGCAGGCATGTGACACTGTGCCCAGCTTAAGTAGTTATTAATTTTATTATCTGACCTTGGCTTCCTCACTCTGCCAAAGGCATACTTTTTAAACCTGCAGCCAGTCCAAAACTATAAAGGAAAAGTTATATGTGTCAATGGCAGATGTGAAAACTGGCAAAGAGCCACTAATATTGACCACGATTCTGGAGCGGAATCTAGTACCAGTGTGGAATCTGAGGTCTTGTCAATTCCATAGACCATCTACACACAGGACTTCCCAAACTCAAACAAGGGTTTGTAAAATAAACATCAGAAATATGATTCAAACAATTCTTTTTGATTGAAACTGAAATTCTATCTAATGGGGTTAGGAAATGCAAAGCCATATATTTAGTTCAGTAACAATTTTACATGTGTCTCTTGGCAACAGTTCATGTGAAACAATGACCATTCTAGGTCAACAACAGCCAGTATAATGTAGCAGTTTTGATGAAGGGAAAGAACAGGTCCATTTGGAAGAACCTATCTGAAAGTACTGGATATGTTTATCATCTTCCCTTTTGAAGAGGTAATTCAACCAAACAGAGTAAGTGCAGAAGAAAGTGGTCAGGACAAAGTCTAATCGAGAACATTCAAAGAAAGTGGAGCTATTTAAGGAGGAGGGCTTTTAAGGGGACAAAACCAATGTTTAAATATTTGCTCTGTGATATGTGAAAGCAAGAATCAATTGACTCTGTTATACTGGAAATTATAGTTTGTAGTCTTTCTCTACCCTCCGCAGAAACTGCTCATCAAGGTCAACAATGACCTTCAACCTGCCAAATCCAAAAAGCATTCCTGCACCCAAATTAACAGACCTTGGCAGCATTTGATACAGAGGACAGTGCCCTCCTCCTTAAAACACTCCTACTCCTCTGCCTCCTACAACCCTGGTGAATCATTCTTGTCTCTTTTTTTCTAGTTCCTCCTTTCGCTCAACCTCTAGATGTCAGAAAATGATCGACTCTCAACCTTCTCATTTTTCTATTCTCAGTGGTTGGATCAATTCTTATGGGCTTAAATAGTCTCTGGGCTGATAATCCCCAAATTTAAATTCCAATGCAGACCTTTCTCTGGTACTTCAGACTACTACACAGTCAGCAGCATTTCAAATGTATTATGCTGAAACAAATTCCCAAGTCCACATCCTACCCCTAAATTTGAGTCTTCCCTTTTCCACACCATGTACTCTGTCATTCCAGCCAGAACCCCACAGATCGTCTTTACCTTGTCTCTGGCCTTCCCTTGACACATCCAATCCATGAATAAATCCATTCTACCTCCAACCAGGTCTCAAATTATCCCTTTCACCTCTCCACTGCTGCTACCCAAGACCAGTGAGCATCGTCTCCACAATGCACCTTGCCAAGAGCCTACCTAAGAGGCTCCTGACTAACCTCCTCAGAGAACAACAACAACAACAAAATCCCTTCTCAAATATTAAGTTGGATCAGGAATCTCCCCTGCTTTAAGTCCTTCAGTGACTTCCCCACTGCACTTTGAAAATAAAGTACAAACATCCTTATCAAGGCCTCCACATCAGGATCCCACATCCACTTGACCCTATTTGGTACCATTCTACCACTTCATGGGCCACACTGTTTTCCCTTATTTGTTTAAGCACAGTAAACTCCTCCTAGTGATGATGTCTTGGCAGACACTGGCACCACTGAATACTTCTTTTCCTCTTTGTATCATTTTAAACGTCACTGCCCTAGAGTGTCACTCTCTGATCCTCCTGTCTGTTGTTTACAACACTCAGTCCTCCAATTTTCTAATTCGGCTCTTTTGTCCGTTTCATGCCACTTGCCTTCCAAACATTTTCTTTCTATATTTATTTTTCTCTCATCCCTCAACCCCACCTCCTTGTATTGTCAGCTCCAAGCAGTAAGGAATCTTACCGTCACATTCTCATTTTATTTGCTGAGCTGAAAAACTTAAAATGCTGACTATGGAATGAATAAAACTAGACTTCACCTCAACATAAAAAGAAAATTCTTCCTAAAAATAAAAACTGAGGATAGAACAGGTAGCCTTGTGGGCAGAGGGTTCAAGAAGCAACTGAGAACTTTTTTCAAAGATGACATGAAAGGTGTTCTCAGGACACTTGGCCAGACTATCATCAAGGTCCATCCAATTCACATGGTTTCTAGTTTTATAAATAGAAATCTTAAGGAGTTTCAGGTTGAAATAGACTCTTGAAGCAGCAAATATTGTAGCATTTCCTACAGAGCAGAAATTCTCTCTAAAACAATTCCCCCAAAGCACCTTCTATCCTGACCAAATGCAACTTCCTTGAAGTTAAATCAACACAGGCTTCCCCTGTCCACCCTGCTAGGTATGACAAGCTTCAGTGTCCTCTTCCAGTTGCACAAAATGTGGCCCAGAAATGGGATGGAAGCTCTAGCAAATCCACCTGTGGAAAACTCAAAGTTCTGCTCTTTGTTCATTTGTGAGGCTGCTCTGTAAACACATCAGGTTCACTTTATTTAGTGTCACACCCATTAATAATGCAGAGATCTTTACACAGGCAGGCAGAGAATATTAGTCCCGAGTAACTTTGTTACTTTTGTGTATATGTGAAGTCAAAAGGTCAGAGACTCTCATTACTATGATGCAGACAGCAGTCACTGACTTGAAAGTCACATCATAGAGAGCTCTCCACATCTCTCTCGTGGAGTCCCACAGTCAACCTGTAGCTATAATGTTCATCTAGGCCATAGACATAGCAGAGAACGAAAGCCAATCTAAGATCATTTCTTTTAATATTTTAGCTTCCTTCATCTTCCCAAACCTCCTCCAAACTTTTTAAACCAAAATAATAAAAATGTGACAAATATTTACTTCTGACTACATATTTACAGTGATGATTGCCTTTTTCAGATTCGATAATACATTGCTAGATATTATAAAATAGATTCAGAAAAGCCTATGAGGTCCTGAGTTTCATCCTTAGTTTTTCTCCAAAAATATATATTTTTCCAGAAGATAATATGCATTATAGAGTGAGAAAGCCAAAGATATTAAGAATTACTTTTCATAATATCCAGAGTTAGCCGGGCATGGTGGCGCACGCTTGTAATCCCAGCATTTGGGAGGCTGAGACCGGAGGATCCGGGTTCGCGGCCAGCCTCAGCTACCTAGTGAGGCACTCCGCAACTTAGTGAGACTCGGTTTCAAAATAAAGAATAAAAAAAAATAGGGCTGGGGGTATAGCTCGGAGGTAAAATGCCCCTGAGTTCAATCCCCAGACCCGCAAAAAAAAAAAAAATATCCAGAGTTAACAACATTATGGAGGAATAATGTGTGGGAAAGCAAGAAATATAAATTCTGATCTTTCTGAAGAGCTAATGTGTAATTTGTTCCTTTTTTTGTGTGTGTGCTAGGAACTGAACCCAGGACCTACTCCATGCATCGTAGGCAAGTGCTCTACCACTAAGCTATACTCCAAGTCCTAATATTTATTCAGCAGTTTTACTGCTGGAAATATATACTCATATTCATGTATTAAATTAAAAACAAATATACAATTGGGTAGGTGGCACATGCCTATAATCCCAGTCCTTGGGAGGCTGATCCAGTAGGATTTTAGGTTCAAAGACAGCCTCGAACTACAGCAACTTAACAAAGCCCTCAGTAACTTAGCAGAACCCTGTTTCAAAACAAAAAATAAAAAGGGGTGGGGGTGTAGCTCAGAGGTAGAAAGCCCCTGGGTTCAATCCCTAGTATCACAAAAGTAAACAAACAAATATACAAGGATGTCCATTTTAGTACTGCTTATAATAGAAAAAGCCTAGAAAACTCCAAACTGCCTATCAGCTCTCAGCACAGGGCTGGCAAAGTAATCCACATACATCCATAACCCACAACTACTAAAGAAGAAAGAACTAGGTCTCTATGTGCTGATGAAGAAAATCCTACAGGATATATTATGGAATAAAAGTGAGGTGTATATGTAAATAAATACTTCTAAATATTTGCTTTTGAAAATCTGGATGGGTATATAAGAAACTTAAATGCAGTTACCTCTGAGAAACAGGACTAAGTATATACAGAATGTGACTTACACTTTTTACTTCAAAGTGTTCTGTACTGTTTGATTTACTTTACTGTGTTTACTTGTTATTTTATTAATAACTATATGCATTATTTTCTGCACAGTCTGGAAGCATGAGCTGGCTGCTGTAGGAGTACAAAAGGGAACATTCTTTCCTAGCCCTCTCAGGGCAGGCTACACACCCTATCCAGTGCTGCAGAGCTACCCTCTCCAGCCAGGCCAGAGGACTTCGAGGGCGGCTAAGGTTCTTGCTCTTATTTGCTCCTTCTCTATTTGTGTGGCCTTGGTGAACAAGTGAAGTGAGATCTTAATTTCTATTTTTCTAGTTATAGTTCTATATAGTTCATCTCTGAAAAGCTAACTTGAAAGAGATACATATTTATTCTATTACAAAAGAAAAATCTGTGTTTTCTCAAAGGTTATCTATTATATAGTTTATATTGTTACCAAAGCAAAAACAAAAATAAAATGCTTTTCAATACTATAGTACCTGCCACTTTTCCCAGTTCCAAAATAAAAAAGGGCTTTCTTTCCCAGTTTGTCAGGATCAAAATACTAAATGACTCTTTCTACTAAAATCGTTTCTATAAGAAAAATGATAGTAGAATAAAGTTGAAAATATGAAGTAAAACCTATATTCAAATTTTCTGATTTTGAAGGTCACACAGAATATTTAAACTATGTTTTGCAATGATACTGTTAGAGCATTATCTCCAAACCCTGCAGGGATGGGGATGAAAAGAATAGTCACCAGAATCACAGTAATGTTTTTCTTATAATTTGAGATTGAGATTTAAGGTAGGGAAGCTATTTATTTAGTATCAAGTAATGTTTCCAGATTGCATAAAAGCAATCCCTATAACATTTTTCACTTATTAGACGGTCATGACATATAGGTATGTATTGAAGTTTGCTCATTTATGTATTTATTTGCTTACTCATTTTTCTGGCTTTATTGATGGATATAGAAAGCAAGGCCAAATGTCTATTTGAAAATATCTAATATCCATGTGTCTGAAAATTTTCTCCCTCTTAATCTGACTTTATATAAGCATTCTAACAACAAAAACAAAAAGATTTCATTTTTGGTTGTGGGGAATAAAGGCAATTAGTGAAATACACAAACTATATAGCCTAGTATATTGAGCTGTCTGTGGTACTGAAAAATGACTCCAAAGCTGAAATTACTGAACTGTGTTCTTACAAATCCTCCCCATCACACTATTTTAATCCCAGCACTTCCGCCCATGACTCACCTGAGCCATTTTATTTTGCCAGAGTGTGTATAAACATTTTATAAAAGGTCACACTGAGTTGCTTTCCAAGGTTCTCCATGAAAATGTCAGGGCCTCCCCAAGCTTCATTAAGCAACTCCGGTGGACAGGGAGCCAGAACATCAGCTGTACCTCTTACTTTTCCTCAGTATATTGGACAATGGCACCATGTGCCAGAAACACATACCAGCTAGCTAACACTATACAATGATCATACCAATATGCTAAAAAAAAAAAAATTAAAAGTAGATTAGATGCTACATTCAAGGACATGCTCTGAATGACAGCATGATCCCTGCTTTTAGTTTCTTGACTCAAAGCTAAATCAATATATTTGGAAATTTTTATAGTAAACGGAGAAGTGCCCATTAGCTTAAAAGTATTTTTGAGAAAGAAATATTTATATAAGTGATATCAATAATTTAAAAAGAAGGGTATTATTCATTATTTTCTATGAATATGTATAGAAGCTTGTGCACTTGGTTTCAGAGAATTTCAGAGTGAAGTATTCTGACAGCGCTGTTGACTATTTTGGGGGCAAATTAGAACATTCCTTTAATTTTTTTCCCCAGTTCTTGACTTCTAGCTCAGAAACTTCAGATTTATTTGGTCCTTTCCCATTTTATTTATTTAACTTTTAAAAGCATCTCAGATGAGAATTTAAAGCCTCATCTTGAGGGGAAAAGCCCTCTAGATAAAATACCAAGGATAAAAGCTACATTCAAAGTAACTAGATGATATTACCCAAGCCTCTATTTTGAAATGATCATAAGTGTATCAGGTTTAACAGAGAATATATATCATATAAATTAAGCCAATTTTAGAAATTTAACATTTTGTGATGTTTATGTTACCCAACAGTAAAGACGTTTGCTGTTGCCTATTCACCGAAAAGGGTCAATCTATCATTTTTCTTATCCAGGCTACACATACCCTAATCAACATATCTAGGCATTTGTATTATAGAAACAGTCCAATTCAGCCAATGAGAGAAATGTTTTCAAGCATAAAATAATCTACAAAAATGTAATGCCCTGTATTTTTCTGTTTCCTTAAGTCCCAAGAATTTTATAGTATGGGGGCTCCATTTGTTTTTAGGGCACATAATTGACATTTGGCAGCTCTTCATAGACTCCTGTGAGGCATTAAAAAAAAAAAAAAAAAAACCTCCCAATAATTCTTAAAAAGTCAGTGTGTTCAAGAACACACCTTGTTCTTGGTAATAGTAGCAAATGTTCTCCTATATGAATGCTTGTTTAGCCCTGTGTTCTTCAGAAGGAACAGGCGATACAAGGAGTGCTGATGATTAATTTAAAAATCAGCCAGGTCTCTCATTCCAGGGTGGACTAAGCAAAACCATTCTGGCCTCCAAGAAAAGCAGTTTTTAAAGTTATTTAAATTTTTAAAAACACCTAAGAACATTCTATAATAATATTTTAAGCTTAACCTTGTTCATATACCAAACTTGGGACTTGGAAGGAAACCACAGATAAAGCAATGTCCACGTTTCAGAGCTTAGGCAAGCGCAGAGCCGGGCAGGGAGCATTCTGAACTAGAAGTGAGGAGGATGGGCTGTTCTAACATTGTGATCTAGCAGTGTGATCTGGTAAGCTACTCATCTACTTTGCCTTCAGGTCCCAATCTATAAACTGAGTCAAAAGACCACTTTGCTCCTTCCAGCTCTTATTATCTACTCTTCAAGTCAAAATGAAAAGATATACTTACAATATTCAAGTTGCACTTTAGTTATCACTTTAAAACATTGGAAAGAATCTCAAGAGCCCACCATCACAGGAACTGAATTATAGTTGGATCTATGGAAAGTCCTTTAAAAAAAAAATTCAAATGTATGCCTGCCTTGTTTTGCTAGTGAGTTTTGTTATTTATCTCCAAATACTCTCACTTTTCCTAATTCTCATTCACTAAACTCATCCCTTCAAAAACACATTTTCGCTGGATGTGGTGGTGGTGCACACTTGTAATCCCAGTACTTGGGAGGCTAAAACAGGAGGATAGCAAGTTTGAAGCCAGCTTTAACAACTTAGTGAAGCCCTCTCAAACTTAACAAGACCCTGTTTCCAAATGAGAAATCGGGCAGGTGGTGTAGCTCAGAAGTAGAATGCCCCTGGGTTCAATCCCCAGTGCTGAAAAAAAAAATTTTTTTTTCAAAGTTTTAGCAAATATAAGAGCAAAATGAAATCATCTCTCCTCAGTGGGGGTTATGTGCATCTCTATTTTGCTTAGGTAATCACTAAAATTAGTTTCTTGCCTATTTAGTATGTGTTTTCTGATTACTAATTTAAAATTAATTTAACTTGATACTAAATTTCCTAGATAGCAAGACCTACAATGTTTGAAAGGCATCCTAAAGTGGAAGGTTTCATAGTCCCACCAAATGCCTAACAATGGCTTGGAGAAACCAGAAAATATGTATCTGTGTAAATTCTGAGCTGAAAGTCCCAATCTAATTTTTGAAAACCCTAGTTATTCTAATTCAAAGACTTTGACACGTTTTTGACTGTGAGCTACAGCAAAGTAAATAACTGACGAAATGTCCTATAAATTTTATAGTGTTCTGATATTATCAGTAGCAGCCTGGCAAATCTAACAATTGAGCTCTTGGCTGCATTCTAACAAAATAAACATTTTTCAGTTAAGATGTTTCACAAGTGTAGCAGCTTTAACTCTTAAACAACTTAGAAAAATAACTTAATGACAATAACTAAGAATGCACAAAACTACTACACAATCAGAATTTATACAATAAACTTAATAAACTTTTTAAAATGTGTTATGTAGGATACAGGGAAAAGTTAGTTTTTCTCGTGTTTATATAGGCTAGCAAGCAACATTATAAAGCTATTTTCTTCTTTACGCTACATTATAGAAGACAAGATAAAGGGACAAGACCTCCCATATTGACTTATTCATTAGGAAAAATGTCTCAAGAACACACCTTTACTGTACAGATTAAGGACGTGTATAAATGGCCTTAATGGAAACAAATGTTAAGACTTACGTTTTTAAGGAGCTTGGTCTACCTAAAGAAGACAGGAAAATCTTAGGAACTTAATACATACATCCTAGAAACTACTGCTTGTTTACATGCTGCGCTGCTTTACTTTGTAACTTCTGGAAAGAACAGGTCAGGCACTAACCTAAGAATACAGCATGTGTTTTCTGTTACCTCAATCAAGAACAAGAGGGCTTGGAAAAAGCCCTTGCTTTTTTGTGTTCCCCCAGGCTGTCTGCATGGCTTTCGGGCATTCATAAATAGCAGAACCTAAGTTACCTGTATTTCCCTGGCATGGTACACGATGATCAGACCGAGCAGGATGATCGTGGAGAGACTGATAAGGCATTTCAGAGCTAAGGAGTACAGCGACGCCTGCAACAGAGACCAAAGGACTTTTAAGAAAGAAGCACTTTAACCACCTTCCAAGGCCAAGGGGTCAGTCCCTCCTCCTCCGCAAGCTGCACCTGAACTTACAGTAAGGGACAAGGGTGAGGGGGCAGCTGTTTTGGTTCCTGGATGTCTGATTCTTCGACCTCAAAACCATGTTGGGGGAGCGCCTGGCTGGGAAGGCTCTTGGCTTGTCCACAGGGCCAGTACCATCATGGACTGAAGCGCCTCACCTGGCTCGCTAAACCCTAGAATAAGTTCCTCCAGAGTTTAAGCCCTGCGAGTTGAAAGGGGCCTTCTGGGAAGAAAACACACATTTTCCTCCACCGACTCTTGAAACCACTTTTTCAGTGTGCCTGACCACGCCGGGCACTCTCTGTGCCTCGAGAACTTTGGCAGCACGCGGAAAGATTTCTGCTCTGAGTTGCCTAGCCAGCTACGGTGCGCTTCCTAACCGCGCTCGCAGATATTCCCAGGGAGGCTCCGGACCCAGAAGCCAAGGGTTTCACCAGTGCCCATCACAACCACCTGCGCCCAGCTCCCGGCAGGCGGACTAGGGTTTGAGCCGGTACCTTGTCGTAGGCGCCCCACGACAACTCGGTCTCGATGACCATGACCACGATGCCGAACATGCCGAAAATGAGCGCGTAGTCGCTGAGCCGCTTGCGCTTCTCGAACAGGGCACGCCGGTGGCCCAGCTTGTAGCCGATGTTCTGGTTCTTCTTTTTGCTAGACTTGGTGCCGCTGCTGCTACCATGCCCGCTGCCGCCGCCGCCTCCGGTGCTGCCTCCGCCGCCGGCTCCATAGAGCGCCAGGTTATTGGAGTTGTTGTGCTCCGGCTTAGACACCACTATCTCCGGGGCTGAGGATGAGGCGGCGGCGGCGGCAGCGGCTGCAGACGGGGAGGACCCGCCGACACCTCCTCCGACGGGCGCAGGGGGCTGCAGGGGCTGCGCCTCGGAGTCCATCTCGTGCAGGTTCCGGCGGGACGCGCTCAAGTTGCTGAGCGGCCGCATGACGCCCCCGTTGTACCTGCAGCTGCTCATGGCTATTTCGGTGAAGGGGTTGCTCTCGCGGCGCGCCTGGGGCTGGTGGTGCTGGTGGTGCGCCGGGTGCGGGTGGTGATGATGGTGCGAGAGCGGGGGCCCGGAGCCCAGGCTGCCAAGACTGCCCGTGGGGCTGGCGGCGGGCTGCAGGCTGTGGCACTGGTGGTACTGGGAGGCGGACGCGGACTGCTGCGCGTACTGCTGCCGGAGCGCACTGGCATGGCTGGACGGCGTCAGCTCGCTCACATTGAGCTGGCTGCCCCGGCGTGATGAGCAGCAGCAGCAGCACGACGAGCCTGACAGCGGCGAGGAGGTGCGGGTCCGGAAGGCGCCGCCGGGCGAGGAGGTGCGGAGCAGCAGGGACAGGTTATCCCCCGCCCCCGCCGCCGGGGCACCGGAGGAGGCGCAGCTGTTGCACCGGAGGCATGGGCTGCTGCCGCCGCTGCCGGGCTGCTGGTGCGCGAGGTGCGGGTGGTGGTGAGGGTGCGGGAGGGGCGCGAAGGGCGGGCACGGCTTGTCCTGGCTCTGTTGCTGCTGCTGGCAATGCAGGTGTGAGGAGCGCGGCGGCGGCGGCGGCTGCTCTGGGAAGAAGCCGCGTTGGAACTGCAATGGGGTTTCCATGTCAGGGCTGTTAAAGCTGCAGGGAGACCAGGCGGTGGTGCACCCTGCGCAATGCGTTATGGTCGGGAGCGGGGACTCCTGCTGCTGGTGCGAGGAAGGGCCCATGCCGGCTCCGGTAGAATCCAGGCGACGAGTCCGATTGGTTGGGCGCACCAAAACAATGGGCATGACATCACCTGCGGGGACCGAGACAGAGTTTGCGGCGCGCGCAGCTTAGGGGAGCGTGTGTGAGAGAGACATGGGGAAGGGGATCTGAAGAACGAACCCCCCTGGGGGTAGGGGCAGACCTGGGCCCGGGTTCTCGAGGACGGGATTCCACCTGCTATTTCCAAGTGCCCCTGAGCATTGCTGGGGATAGAGAATACCCATGCAGTGCTGCTGGGTTGCATCGGTTGCGACCGGGAGAGATGCCTCCCTCGGCTGCCGCCACCGCCCCCTGACTGGTTCCGGACGCGTGGCTGGAGTCAGCTGCCTGGGGCACTGCAGCACGTTGAGCCACCCAGGCCGTGGGGCAGACGCGGGGACTGCGCGAAACCCCGACCACTCTTCCACCCTCACGCATGCCAGGGCTCCCAAACCGCTGTCCCTCTCCCCACGCCCGCCTCTTCCGAGTCGCCGGGCTCAGAGTGGGCTGCGTCTGCCCAAGTAACTGCGGGGACACCGGCTTTGGGCAGTAAAAGTTTGGCGACCAGCTACGCAAGTGTAGCTACGTTTAGGGAAACTCCGGGGCTCTATAGGAGCATAGGCGACCCTGAGCGGGGATCTTTCCCAGTCGCCCGGCTCCAGAGTACCAGAGTCCGGACTGGCAGCGCAGAGCTCTAGTCTGAGTGCGCTGCGGCGCCTGTAGGGTTAAGAGTCTCGGCGCCCGGGCCGGGGGAGGTGGGGGCGGGGCCGGAGGAGGGGATCCCCGTAGTCCCTGGGAAGAACCCGCGCGGGCTTCCCGGGTCCCCCTGGCGGGGGCGGAGGGGTTTCCCCGCTACCGCCTGTTCACATTGGCGCCTTCTGCGGAACATGAGGGGCTGGCGCCCCCAGTCGCCAAGTCCGGGGCTCTCAGGCCCTCTGGCAGCCGGAGGGTGTAGGTCTCGGGGTTTCTTCGGCCATGGAGAGGCGCCTTACTCGAGGGTCTGGGGGCTGCTCTGGCACCGCCGGCCGCCAGCTCCTTTTTTCCTCCGCCACCTCCTCCTCCTCACCTGCAGCACAGACACAAAGCAAAGGCGGGTCACAAATGAGCAAGCTGCGAGCATCTTTTTTGCCAAGCCCTGACTGCAGCAGCGGGTGGGAGCGGGCCCTGGCGCGGGCTGATTCACGTTGCTAGTCACAGCCCCACTGGGAAATTATTAATACTGTAATGGTAACTCGTGCTGAATAATCGCTGCCCAAGGACAGTGCTAGGGTTTTGCTGGACTTAAGTATTTATTTACTGTCTAATAAACCAATAAAAAATAGCATTTTATTGGCAATACCCATGATGTATTCTTCCATTGGGCGATATATAGAAAGCGGTAGGAGATCCCTTTGAGGGTCCTTTGTCTGTGCTCCATCTTAAGTCTTTACATTTGTTTTTCTTTGTGAACTGAAATTTCTGTCTCCCGCCCCCCCCAAAAAAAAGACAAAGGAAAATGGCCAACTGAATATTCGTTTCTATTTTAAAGCATAATTTTTGTGATAGAGATTATTGTAATGAATTAGACCAACAAATTAGCGTGAAAGCTCTCATTAGGTAATTGGAATTCTCAGCTGGATCCAATTTCTTGACATTCTACTCAGCAGCCTCCCTAAAGTTGCTTACCTTTTATCTACTTGAAAATGTGTGTGTGTTGGGGGGGGGGGTTCAATGCCATCGAGTGAATAATTCATTTTAGGATATTTGGATATGTGTTAAATAATTATTATTTTTTTTTACATGCAAGTAAATCGATTCAAAAGGAGAAACAGGGAGGCTTTCTTTTAGTTTCAGTTCTTGATGTCGATAATGAGTACTATTAAAAAATAGTTCTTATTAGTAAGTTGAATTTGAACAAAGCTACCCTATTAAAAGTCATTCACCTTCTGGTCTGAAAAAATGTCAACTCAAGCACAAAATCCATTTAAAATTTATTAGTACCCTTTCCAACAAATTGCATAGCCTTCTTCTGATTGCTCTGTGTATCTGGTTGAGTGAAAATGTTTGATTTGTCCTTAAAAAATTTATATACTTCAAAGAAATGTGATGGTAAATTAATGCATTCATTAGCTGTTAATAAATTTAGATAAAAGATTACAAAGACCTTCCCCCAAATATCACAATAGTTGTTGCCAGCATTAAATGAGATGTAAAGTTCTAGAGTTACTAAAATGTCATAAGGAAAATAATAGCTATATCCCCTTGTGTCAAACTGCCTTTCTCAAATAGCAAATTTAAGGCTTCAAACAGAGATTCCTAAAACAAAATAGTAGGAAGAACTATTGTGTCTTTGCCATTTATATTTCTTTACCTTAGTATGGAATTAGTTGTAGTGTCGTTAATCATGTTGAGATTTAAGGTAATGCTGCATGAGAGCTCTCTTCTATCAGAAAGGGTGCAGGGAAGATAGAATGCACAAATTGCAGAAGAAAATGGAAATTTGGTCCACAGCATGACCAAATGTCAGGGAATATCAAACACTAAAACTCAGATTAACAGTACTTAAGCCAAGGAAATATTTTGGAAAAAACCCTCATAAAAATAATTTAATAAAGTGACACTCACTGTGCCTAGAGACAGAGGAAAATACATCAGACATTTATTGCCTTACCACTAAAGAATTAACTGATCACCACATTGAAAACATCATCTTGCTAATAAATGTCTTCATTTTGAGAATGTGATAAAAAGCCACAGGATAAAATCCCAACAGGTTTGTGTTTCATTTTCTTTAATCTTGAATCTCCATAACTTTATTGTTTGGGATATTTTGCACTACTGGGCCATGATAGGAGCAGCACATTTTTAAATTCTTATTTTGGTGACTTTTCATTTAAAAATAAAATAACATGATTTTTTAGCTAGATCCAATATGTAGACTTTTAAAATATGTAAATCTAGCCAGTGTGGTTGGCACAGGCCTGCGAGCCTGTAATCTCAGTACACAGGAGGATCACTTAGTAAGGCCCTGTTTAAAAAAAAAAAAAATGCTAAGGGTATAGCTAGTTCGGGGTAGAATGCTTTGGGCTTCAATCTCTGTTATCAAACACACACACACACACACACACACACACACACACACACACACACGTATCATCACTTTGTGATTTTTTTTTCCTACATAGGATTGCAGAGATACATATAAAGTTAAGCATTCATAGCAACTAAGACAATATTCCATGTGGACAGTGCTTTGCATGTAGCAGATACTCGTTTGTATTTGTGCGAGTGAGGAAATTAAGAAAGACGGCACAAAACAAAAGCCAGAGACTTTCAGTGATAAGCTTTCAGAAAATTACATTTGTTTCTCTTTTTTCCATTAAGGCATATAAATGCTGGAATTTCCCTAGATTAACACCAGAGGTCATACTCATCCACAAAATGCATTTGAAATCTAATCAATTAAGTACCTTATTTCCAGCATTTTTAAAAATAAATTCTCTATTTTCTTTCTCTTATGGCTTATGGCAGTTGCTTTCCCATATTTGTTGGATGTCAGGTTTGTGAGCACCCACACAAATGTAATATACCCCACTCCCCCACACACACATCTACTTTCTTATAAGAACAGGTTTCTCATACTACAGGGGGAAAAACCCTTCAGGTTGTTTGTACCCCAATCCCTTGTTTTACTCAGATTTATATTATGCTACTGTTTGCAATTCTCTTCTTCATGGGAATTATTTGTCTATGCTATCTTTCTTTGTTGTGCCTTAAAAAGCAGGTCTCTCTTTAGTTTGGGTGTGTTGAGTTTATTTCCAAAGGCAGTAAGATTATGGTATCTATTTTCCACATTGAATTATCTGAGGGAAACTTAATTGATCTGCAATGTAAAAATATTTTTCTGGTGCCAAACACAGAAGTTGTGATAAGATACCACCTCTCTGAATTTATTTCCTTACTGATAAGTAAGAGTGAGAGATTTGGATAGTACCTGTTGTTTCCTTACCACAACAGCAATTCTATGCTTTTTGAAATGTAACAATTAAAAGGCCCTGAGAACAGCATTATTTTAAATCACATATTGTCCTAATATCATATGAAATTTTGTCTGTACTTAAAGAAAACATTAATATACATAGCATATATTATTATATATGTATAATTTATACTTCTGGATTAGGATTATATGGTATCAAGACCTGAAGGAGCCTAGTCATCATAGTTTTACTAATTTACAGTAATACTTTCCAGGGACTTAATATCATATTGGGGCTAGCCATTAACTTCATTAACTTTTCAGATTTTTTTCTACTCTTACCTTTGTAGTCTAGCATGTCTCAGCTAGTTAGCATACCTACAAAAGTCTTAGCAATGTCAGCAGGACAAAAGTAAAATCATACCGATTTTGTTAGTAGACTTGAACTTGTGTTACTTATTTAAATGTATGAGCTGACTGAAATTATTGAGGATGATTAGTCTTTGAAAAGTTTGTGGATTTTATGAACAAATACCCCTTGGCAACTACAGACATACACCCAGATTGAGAAATTCATTTAAAAAACCACCTTAGTGGACAGCACATTCTAGTTTTTAAGGTAGTTTTTCATGCAGTATTTTATTTGCAACTCACCACAGCAGGGAAGGGTTTTTTTTTTTTTTCTTCTTATCATCAACTTCATTTTGTAGGTAAGGAAAATTTTTGAGATGGAGTCACAGTAGAGTAGCAAGAAAAAGCCAGAGCTCACAGCTTTCTGGGTCTATATGATACTTTGGTTTCATACTTTTCTCCACAGCAAATACATAAACCGTCAACTGCATCCACTCTTACAGGAACAAATAGTGGCCTGTCTTTAGCAGAAAATGCCTTGTGAATGTACTTGTGGACATTTCCTTACTGGCTTTTTTTTTTTCTTGGTTTCTGTGATCTTTCACACTTGTACTCATCAACAGAAAAATTTGTGCAGATATAATACTAGTGTGGATAACAAATAGCAGTGCTGTATGAATAAAGGTCCAAGGGACCTAATTAAAACTGTAAATCTTAAAAAAAAGAAGAACACAGACCCTGAGGTACACACACACACACACACACACACACACTCTCTCTCTCTCTCTCTCTCTCTCTCTCTCTCTCTCTCTCTCTCTCTCTCTCTTGCCTCCTTCGCTCCCGGCCTGGCCATTCTTCATTCTTTGCAATATCTGTAGTAAAAATGAAGGACCAGGAGGAGGTACTTATTGGCTCTGGCAGAGGCCACTTTTGTTTTTCTATATAAATGAGAAGGAGAAGGAACAAGGCTCAAGCTCCAGGTCTTGCGGCTCAGAGGACCTTGTCTTCATAGATCCAGCCTGGCTCTTCTTTGGCAACGTTCTCCTTGAATTGCCCCTCCTTGTTTGCAAAAGAGTGAGGAAACCAGAGAAATGAAGCTTGGCTGTATGCCACAAGGAGAGAAAAACCAGTGTGTCACACAGCCTGAATAGAGTCAGCAAAAGTGGATCCAAATTTTAAAAAGAAAAAACAGCCCTAAATCTTTAGTCTAAAACCTCCACTTGATCCCAAAAGTTCTAGGGCTGCTCAGTGCCAAAACATAAAGGGCTACCAAAGTCCTCAAAGGTTTATTTCCCTTTGAAATCCAATGCATTTCCCCCACATTGGTACTTTCTCCTCTCTCCTTTATAGGGTTAGGTTTCATCATGCATTAGCTCTTGGTACTCTTTTCCTGATCCCAGCCCTGTGTCTTATTCATCACCCCTCTGTGCTTCCATATTTTCCTTTTTCTTATCCACCTCTTGCCAACAGACTCATAAAATTCACCACCTTCTCCTTTCTTTACATTATCTCCCTTACTAAGACTATTTTTAAATCTCTATCCCCTAATGATCACTTTAGCACAGAAGAGTGGCTTCATATGCCCACTCATATGAAGAGAAAGAACCATGATTGGCTATGTTGAATTAAACATAACAATGTCATTGGCAAGGAAACATTCTGAATGCTAAATACATGGTCAAGGTTTACATGTTCATCTTCATCTACAAATCCAGGTTTTTCCTTAAAATGACTTTTATTCAGTGTTCTTACTCTTTTGTTTTATAGTCATAGTCTTTTTATCTACTGTCTTAATTATATATATAATTATTCATGTGATACGAGATAATATATATTATATGACACATCATAGAAAATCCAAACAGATATATGTTAGGCAAATATAATAACAAAACTTACTAACACAGTGTTTTTTTTCCTCATCACTTAGGGTGACTCCTTGAAAATGTCTTTTTTTTTTTAATTGGTACATTGTAATCATACATCTTAATGAGGTACAAGCTGGTAGAGGTAAAGGCATATATGCACACATTTCTCACTAAACCCTTCCCCAATTCCCACCCCACTCCCTCTCCCTCCCTCCTTCTCAAGTTCAGTTTAGTGATTGTCTTTGATATTTTTGTGAAAGTACATCATGTGCATTAGGGTGTTTCCCTCCCCACCCCCGAATTACCTTCAATTAGGTCGCCTTCTTTGCCCATCTAAGGTTTCTCCTTCTTTGTCTAAAGTCCCTCTAAGACTCACTTTCTCCCTAACTTCTGCATATTAGGGAGACAATCCGATTTTTTACATTTTGTGACTGACTAATCTCACTTAGCATGTTTTCCAGTTCCATCCATTTCCCTGCAAATAACATGATTTTGTTCTTTATGGCTATATAAAATTCTACTAAATGAAAATAAACCCCACTTTCTCACCCTGCACAAGAGTCAATTCAACATGGATCAAAGACCTGGAAACCAGACCAGAGATCTTGAACATAGGCACAGGTAAAAATTTTCTCAGCAAGACCCCAAAAGCACAAGAAATTAAAAGGAAGATTAATACATGGGATTGCTTTAAACTGAAGAGCTTCTGTGCAGCAAAGAAAACTATCAAGAACCTCAACAGAGAGCCCACAGAGTGGAAAAACATTTGGTTTTTTTTTTTTTTTTTTTTTTTTTTTT